>CAMAOG010000235.1:25000-31817 GCA_945859605.1 Lumbricus rubellus | reverse complement strand
GATTGTGTGGTTGAGTGGTCATAATGGCAGAAGCAGTTAACTTGGATTCATTCGTTCGAACTCTCCGGACGACGAGAAATGAAGTGCGAAGAAGTTGCGCTGCTGAGCAACTGTCGTCGTCGTCGTCGTTATCATCATCATCATCATCATCATCATCATCATCATCATCATCATCATCATCATCATCATCATCATCATCATCATCATCATCGTCGTCGTCGTCGTCGTTATCATCATCATCATCATCATCATCATCATCATCATCATCATCATCATCATCATCATCATCATCATCATCATCATCATCATCATCATCATCGTCGTCGTCGTCGTCGTCGTTATCATCATCATCATCATCATCATCATCATCACCATCATCATCATCATCATCATCATCATCATCATCATCATCATCATCATCATCATCATCATCATCATCGTTATCAACAACATCATCATCATCATCATCATCATCATCATCATCATCATCATCATCATCATCATCATCATCATCATCATCATCATCATCATCATCATCATCATCATCATCATCATCATCATCATCATCATCATGATCATCATCATCCTCATCATCATCATCATCATCATCATCATCATCGTCTTCATCATCATCGTCGTCGTCGTCGTCGTTATCATCATCATCATCGTCGTCGTCGTCGTTATCATCGTCGTCGTCGTCGTCACCATCATCGCTGTCGTAGTCTTCGTCGTCGTCGTCGTCGTCATCGAACCAAGTTTAGAAAAGACGCCGCAATCTTTAACAGTCTCAGAAAGAACTTCTGTTATCTTGAAAGAATAATTCTGCTATACGTTTTCTTTCGCTCAGTGCGCACACACATATATTTACATGTATATACGTATAGTGTATACATATGTATGTACGTACATATATATATATATAATATTTGTCTATCTATGATGTATAAATATATAAAATATAGTATTGCGCGTCTTTTATATTGCGCCCGATGTTTGAATGATCCATCCGTCTTTTACTGCGATTAGCATGAATTGCGAGCACGTGACCATATACAAGTGAGTCGTGCAATCAGTCACCATCGGTCAATGAACCACTTCATCAGACACTGCATGCAGTATTATAGACATAGATCGATAGATCAATTGAGAGCAGTCATCTATAGTCGGTGGTGGACTTAACCCCACGCTACCCCAAATCAACCAATCGATCGATCAATCGAACTGCAGTCATTTCGTTAAATAGCAATTAATCGATGCAATACAAATGTCATCCATCAGTCATGATAGATCGATATCATATATCCACATATTATGTATACTACACTTCCAGAATTATATGTCTCCATGCCGCAGATGGTCTTAAACGAGAGTTCTCATTCGTATTCATCATATCGGTAGACCCTACCCTCTTATTATAATTTATAGTCTAACTCTAAGTCTTCTAGAACATCAATCATATACATGTAGACGGATATACTAGATCTATTATAGTTTGGAAGGGTGCTTGCTTCGAAAGTAGACGCATCGTGATTTATACGATGCAAAATAAATGCATTCGACATTGAACGAGTCCAATGTATGTATGTATATACATACATATATATATATATATATATATATATATATACAAGTCCAATGTATTGAAGCAACTCATCATGCGGATTTGATCTTCCTCGCAATCATACATTCTCTGTCTCTATATATACATGCATATCGCGCATGTACAATACATTGTACCATGCATGTATACATTCATCCATTCATCCATCCAACACATCCATCCATTCATCCATTCATCCATTCGTTCATCCATCCATCCGTCTGTCTGTCTGTCTATATGTGTTTCTGTCTGTATGTCCGTCTGCTTGTCTCTCTGACTATCTATCAATCTGTCTGTCTATCTCTCGGTCTGTGCATATCTGTATTTTTAATTCGAGATATTCTACCACTACACCACCGCGCCCCACATTCTCTTCTCTCTTCTGTCTCACTTGCCTTCTTCTTCTGTCACACTCCGTGAACCAATTGTTTATTCAGTTATTGTGCTTTTCTCCGACTGTCGTTCCATTTCACTTTGTGTCCGTGTCAATTTATTTCGCTGCCTTTCTCTCTATACATCTCATTGTCTGCTGCTGCTGCTGCTGATGCTGATGATGATGATGATGATGATGATGATGCTGATGCTGCTGCTGCTGCTGCTGATGATGATGATGATGATGATGATGCTGATGCTGCTGCTGATGCTGATGCTGCTGCTGTTGTATTTCGTACTCTGTGCTTCTTCTTCTCAGCCTGATTTCTTTCCTCTTCCAAAATCCCTCTTTTCCATTCTTTCCTCTTTCAGCCATCCATCTTCCCGCGGGTCTTCGACCGATTCCCTTCTTCCCTTATTCCCTTCTTCCCTTATTCCGTTCTCCCCTTATTCCCTTCTCCCATTATTAACTCTTCTCCCTATTCTGTATGTGGGACTTCGCTGGATCTATGATGTCCTGCCAAGAAGAAGAAGAGGAAGAAGAAGAGGAAGAAGCAGTGGCCGCCCGCCGCCTCCGCCCACCGCTGCAGTCGATGCATTCGAGAGGATAACAAAAGACACAGGCGGCTGCTGAGGCAGCGGTGGAGGCGGCGGCTGCTGATGCAAAGAATCATTCGATCATCAACGAGACAACAATGAAATCGTCAGAATCTCATTTTCATCGAACGCCTTCCATATACCCAAACACACACACAGACACACACACACACTTACACGGACACACATAGACACACATACACGCACACACGCACACACATACACACACATACACGCACGCACATGAACGCACGCACACACACACACATACACACGGCGTTTCTGGTTTTTGTCGCGAGCTGTACGTGACAGACAAATGAATGATTTATACATAACCATGCACTGCAGGAGCTCACACCGCAGCCTATAACATACATGTATACAGATATATATTCCGCATATTTATAAAAAAAATTATATATAGATCTATATATATAAATCACATGATGTCTATCAGTATACATTCGCGTTTTGCTTTTAATTGTGTGAACAATCGATTTTTCCTGATGTCGACGGATGTACCAAATCCATGGTCTATATATATATATAATATATATATATAATATATATAATACATATATATAAGTCCATGCATGTTTATATAGCGCTGCAAGTGTCTTTTGTCTGCAAATGTTTGTCGATGTTTGTCTATAATAGGAGTATACAGTGTAGGTCTTCGCGTGTACAATAATACACTGCGAAACGAATAAATAAATAAATAAATAACTTATTGCTGGCATTTGCTGCTGAATACTTTTGGCCGATTAGTGTTAGAATAGCATATTTTTATTTCTCACGTGGTTCACAGTAAAAATTCACAGTTGCATATTGTATACGATGAAAATGATTAAGAATAGGCTATTGGTTGTGGAAAAATTTCTCAGGACAATATTATTATTCCGTAGACAAATTCTCACCCAAATCCCAACAGCAAACGCAGATTTCGCTAAGTCTACAGTGGTGTCAAAGAGAAGGCCCGCGCGGGCCATTTCTGGCCCGCCGACGATTTTTTTCTGATCCGCGAGGCCTTCCCTATAGATTACAAAACTAGAGGATAAAAAGTTCCAATTTTTTATATTTTACAGTCGGCGCCAAATACATGGAGGTTTTTTTTTATTTCTGACGTTATTTTTGCTCAAACGCACAGCTCTGTGTAGATTGTGTATCTCTATGGTTTCCGGTTGGTTGTCTGTTAACAAATTTATGACAGTTACGAAACAACACTTATATAATATTATTTTTAAAATGTTATAGGAATTGGCTGACCAAGCCCGGAGCTCCCTCTCAGATCACTATCCAATTTTGCTCGGGAGCTTCGACACCCTGGCCCGCCACTTGTTGAAAGATGTTCACACTGGCCGCCACTAAAAAAGGCACCCCTGCGAATACCATATAATTATATTATGACGATCCTTCTTTGTTCTACAAACACTATCATTACGTCATCAACTCTGCTCTGTAGGCCTATAGTGTTACGTTGCTATGAAAATGATTGTATACCGTATAATTATATTATGACGACCCTTCTTTGTTCTACAAACACTAGTGCTACGTCATTAGCTTTGTCTATACATGGTGCTGACTTGCTGTAAGGACAATAGCTTTGTTGCATGTACCTTTTGCTACATTTTAGGACTTAATTTAAGGACATAACATGTTGAACATGCCTTAATCCTTCGCTTGATCCCGCTGTAACAAAATGTACGTGCCATGGTGGTGGACGGTGTGTTGTCAGAAGGGGGTCATTGAAGGTAATCATAGCACCCAAGCCTGCACTAACCTTAATGTGACCATGGTCTTAGCTCTATAATAAGAGAACTCAATCGACTGATGCCTTTAACAGCATGCATGACAACAGCTGTGCTATTTGGGTAAACTGTGCGAATACTGAGCACATGCACACCATTGAGCTCGGTCTATGCAAATAACGGTATATATTGAGTGTACATGTCTAATCATAATTATCTATGTAGGGCCTATAATTATATTATGCAATGTGTACTATGTGTACAATCGTACATAATTATATAGACCTATATTTCATATATATAATTATTATTGTAGAAGGCCCTATATATAATATATATAATGTACAGTTGTACACACACATATCTACATGCATGCATAAGGGTGTCCTCTACATATATTATTGCGTATATAATTATATATATACATGCAATGCCATGCATATGAATATACAACGTGTATATGCTATAATAATACTCGACTGGATATCGCTGGAGTGTTTGACGATCATCTGCAGTGTATACTTTCGATCACCCATCGACCTTTGTTGCCCTTCAATATCACAGCCTCCTCATCCTCGTCCTGTTCGCTTTGCTTTCTCCATCGTCACTCAATCAATTCAACAAACACGTTCATCTGTATAAGTATTGGCAGTTCCTGGTCGATGATGATCATGTAGAGGGTGGGGTGGAGGGGTGGAGGGTCGAACGGGGGTCGAACCCTCGGCCGACGACGTTTTTCGTTCGTCGATGCCGTAGATTTAGATTAGATGACCCCCTAACGTATAGAGAACAAATGTTTGTCCAATCGGAGCCTCTACCTCTCCCACTCTCCCTCTCTCCCTCTCTCTCTCCCTCCCTCTCTCTTTCCCTCTCTCTCCCCTCTCTCCCTCTCTCCTTCTATCCCTCTCTCACTCTTTTCCTCCCCCTCTCCCGGCGGCGGTGGCTCCTCTGGAATCAGAGATCGGCGTCATCGTCATCGCCAGATTTCTTTGTATTATAGTGGAGCAATAGGAAGTTGGCGCAGGAGGAGCAGAAGAAGTAGGAAGAGGAAAAGGAAGAGGACAAAAAGGAGGAGAAGGAAAAAAAGGAGGAGGAAAAAGAGATGGAAAAGCAGTAGGAAAATAGGAGGAGCAAGAATGGAGGAGTATGAAAAATTCGATGGGAAGAGGAGGAGGAAAAGGAGGAGAGAGAGGAGAAAAATAAAGAGAGAGGAGAAAAATAAAGAGAGAGGTGAAAAAGGAGGAGGTCGAGAGGAAGAAAAGGTGGAGAAGCAGGAAAAGAAGGAGGAGGAAAAGGAAGAGAACGAGAGAAAGAAGGAAGACGACGAAAACGAGGAGGGAGGAGGAAATGAGGAGGAAGAAATGGAGGAGTAAAAGAGGGTGGGGGACAAAAGGAAGAGGAGAGGAGGTAAAAGAAGAGGTGGACGAAAACGAGGAGGGAGGAGGATGAAAAGAAAGGTGATGTCTGTGTGTCATCTTCAATAGTCGATGCATCTTTATCTGTATTATAGCTATAGATGCCAATATCAACGAGTGTTAAACGTGTTGGTCATTTCTGTCTCTCTTCCTTAGAGACGTAAGCATTGCATTATTTACATCTAGGTCAATATGACATTGTGTATATCCAGAAAAGTTGAAGTGCCTTATTGTTAAACCATGATCTACGAGCTGATGCAGTACTTCTGAGTCTTTTTTCAATCAGCGATTGGCTTTTTTGAAGACTTCAAAGGTTTCTGTCTGTCGTCCAATTTGCGTTGAAGACTTCATTTAAAGTCGCCGTGCAAAATAAACAGGTAAATTGGTTAACGTGGGTCATCTAAATAAATAAATAAATAAATAAATAGCCGGATAGGATTTAGATTGACTGACATTACTCTTGTGTTCATATACAGGGTGCGCCAAAAAAACCTAGGTTTTTTGCCAATATCTTTGCCAAAAGCAAGAATTTCCAAATGAAATTTTACAGTCTTAAAGACAATTCATATTGACACAGGATAGCCAGATCTCATCACAAAATTTCAAACGGAACAAAAGTTATGCCACTTTTAGGGAGGTCACCCCCCGTTTTTTGACGTTTCAAAAACCAAACGCAATTTTTAAAGTTTTTTGCCAATATCTTGGCCACAAATAAGAATATCAAAATGAAATTTCACAGTCTTATAGACAATTCATATCTACACAATGGTGTTCAAATTTCAGCATAATATTTCAAACAGAACAAAAGTTATGCCACTTTTAGTGAGACCACCCACCGTTTTTGACGATTCAAAAACGAAATCCAACAAAAATAGCAAAAACACGATTTTATTCAGTCTCATCTCAAATAACTCTTGTCAAATGAACTTGGTAGTGCTTCACAACTTGTGTTTAATGTGCACACCACCAGTGCCAAAACTTCTTTTGAGTCTCTTTGCCAAGTTCTTGATGGACCTATTAATTAATCTGACAGATTCCTTATTTACCAATTTTATGTCATCTTGCTAAGTGACTTCTCAGTGACG
>CAMAOG010000235.1:0-20000 GCA_945859605.1 Lumbricus rubellus | reverse complement strand
GAGACAGGTACAGAGACAGAGACAGAGACAGAGACAAACATAGAGACTAATAGAGAAAGAGAGAACTTAGCGTCCACCAAATAGAGGGCGACACCGGTCGCCGATATTGTACACTGTGTCCCAATAAATCGGGCACCCTTTTTATAATGTGAATAAAACAGGTAAATCTTAATCGATTTTCAAAATTTCAAAACTGTTTTCATCCTGAGATAGTTATCTTACACTGATTCAAATATGAAGTTTCTGGCATGAATATTGACGTCACAATTACGTCATTTGCATCAGAGAATTCAAATGAATGCCATTCTCTGACGATTTTTGTTGGCATTTGGTTTCGATATGTAAATTAACAACGTCGTTATGACGTAATTTTTTAGTGAGGGCCGTTCATAAATTACCAATTTGTAGATAATTATCTCAGGATAAAAACAGTTTTGAAATTTTGACAATCGATGAATATTTACCAGTTTTATTCACATTATAAAAAGGGTGCCCGATTTATTGGGACACAGTGTATTTAGCTATAGATGGTGAAGAACTGAAATGGCATCGAGTGTGTGTGTAGGTGTTTGGGTCAGTGTGTATGCGTGTGTGTGTGTGCGTGCGTGTGTGTGTGAGTGCGTGCGTGTGTGTGCGTATGTGTGCTTGTGTGCGTGTGTATGTGTGTGTGTGCGTGTGCGTGTGCCGCGGTGTGCGTGTGTGTTTGTGTGTGTGTGTGTGTGTGTGTGCGTGTGTGTTTGTCTGTGTGTGTGTGTGTGTGTGCGTGTATGTGTGTGTGCGTGCGTGCGTGTGCGTGCGTGCGTGTGCGTGTGCGTGTGCGTGTGTGGCGCTGAATGAGTCCGATCGACGCATAAATTAGACGAAGGTCAGATGGAATTACGAACACTTCCGGAAACGACCGAACATTTTTACGAACGGCCTCAATGCACCGACACCGACTGACCGATGATTGCAAAAGAAAGAGTACACTCCGGGGATTTCCAGTCGTCTGTAAATTCCGACAGTCATCGACTGGGTGGTTGGATCGACTGGGTGGTTGGGTGGGGGAGGGCGTTATGCAATGCATCCTGGGGCAGGTGTCATGAAATGGGAATGGGTAGAATATTTAGACTCTATAATATGTTTTCTATAGGAGAATGATTCATGGACTCGCTGAAAAACTCAAACGACCAATCGACTGCTGTGCGTCAGATGGGACAAAAAGCAGATGACTATAATGTTGAGTGATGTTGTGCATGCAGTTCATTGTCTGCAAAGGCATTGTCTCCATTTAGGAGATGATGAACACCCGGCGTATATAGGATGCGCTAGAATTAAGGCATTGTGATTGAATGGCTTGCAAGAGACAAGAAACCTTGAAGAAGTAGCTCTCACAATGCTACTATAATGAAACATTTTATTGCCGCCGAGAAGTCTTTGAGAAGTTGCAACGAAAACTCTAGAACCAAACATCAAGCATGCACCATATGATCGTGATCGTGTATAAGCTTACACAGGCCATAGAAACACTCGCACAGAAGAATTGCTCGAACATGCAAGAGAATTTTTAAAAAATTGTCAGCGTTATTTTTATTGCAGAGAATTCAGGCATAAATAAATAAAGCTTATTGTATATACCCTATTTCAACTTCAAGTCTTCACTTCCTGGCACTGCAAGCATGCGCAATTCGGAGCAGCCAGATCATCTAGGTCTATTGGTTGGAACAGTAAGCAATCAGTAGGAATTCTAAATCTACCTTCAATATAGATCAACGAGCATTATACTACACTATCATGTACCTGACAGATTTGCAATCATTGGATGCGTTTCAAGCACATTTTAAACGCATCTTATGATTTCGCATCATATACGAGTCTCTCGCAAATTTACTTGAACTGTTGAATACATTACAACTACAACAGTCGTCACTCTATATAGCCTACCTGTTATAATATATATATATACACGATATTCTGTAGCAACATCTGCGACTTCAGTCCCCCGCCCGTCTTTTTCGATCAAGTTTATATATAGCCTGGCATCCTATGACAACACGAGTTCATGTTCGTCGTCTAACTCTCTCTTTCCTTTTTTCTGTCAACGCTTGATCGGCTTTATATTCTGTCGAATCGTGCACTGCATGGTCGTCGTCGTCGTCTTGTGGTATAAGGTCGTTGCCATGGTATCACCGGCTCTGCAGGTGAGCATATATATCATTTGAATAGTCTCTACATAAATCTATATACGATCACCATTACAGTTTTACACTTACAAAGAGAACACATGCATGCAAAACCCCAGTGATTCACGGCGTTGAAAGGATTTTCAGACACATGCATGTAAGACACATGCAATGTCATGCATGCATGTATATACCATGACCATGCAAAAACAAACATTAAGAGAGCGCACATGTAGATATGGCAAAAAAAACGCACTGATAAATATTATAGTGCACCTGCTTACATAGACCTCCTGCTTGCTTCTAGCTGGCTCCCAATTTCTTTGCTTTATATGGATGCCGTGGATGGACGGATGAATGGATATATGGATAGATGGATGGACGGGCGAATGGATGGATGGATAGATATATGGATAGATGGATGTATGGATGAATGTATGGATGAATGGACGGATAGATGGATGGACGGATGGACGGATGGATGGACGGATGGATGGAAGGATGGATGGATGGACGGATGGACGGATGGATGGACGGATGGATATACGGATGAATGGATGTATGGACGGATAGATGGATGTATGGATGGATGGATGGATGGATGGATATATGGACGGACGGACCGGTGTGCTGTCGGGCGGACTACGGACTGCATGGAACTGCTTCGTTGATCGTTTGACTGACTGCGGAAGATATTAAATAAAAGATGGACAGAAAAGTCGACGAAGCGACTGATGGAAGAAGCGAAGAAATAACTGACAGGCGAAAAATGAATGAATAAGAGACAGACAGACAGACAGACACACACACACACACACACACACACACTATATATATATATATATATATATATATATATATATATATTTATATATAGATATATATGCGAGAGGTAACGCGTTCGAGCCCCCGTTGGGCGAACAGCTTTGTAGGCTGCTATTAGCGCCGATTATTGCAGGCTGTCTGTTCAGTCAGTACCGGTATGATTAAGTATAATATTCTGTAATATGAGTTCCTGTAAATCGTATCAACTGCATTAAGTGTACACTGTAGCCTAACCGGTTGCGTTCTGTCAACCGGATTGTTCAATAAGCGAAAATTATTATTATTATTATTATTGTTATTATTATAATTATTATTATTATTAATATTCTTCTTCTTCTTCTTCTTTCCGGAACAGGAATCACAAGAAGCACTGCAGACTGTATACACATAGGCTAACAATTATTGGGCGTCGTCGAGCGATCATCAGAGACAACACAGGAGAACTGTCTCCATTGTCATAATAATTATTATGATTATGACGTCGTCCTTCATTGGCTGCTTTGTTTTCCATCTCGAATTTATATGCGCCGCCATCAATAAACTCAAACTCGAATAAACTTCATTCTACTTTCTCTCTTTGATTATAATTATGTTTCTCGTTTGATGACTTCTCATAATTTTATGTGCAATGATCTCATTAACGCAAATGTTATTTTAAGTCAATGCTTTTACTTCATGCAACTCTGCGTCCATTCATCCATCCATTCATCCGTGTCCATCATCAAGATCACCTTCATTGATCCTAGAGACAGGCTGATAAACGAAACAATGTACAGACAAAGACCAGGACGCGACTGGCAGACCGAGAAACAACCAGAGATCATTATAATCGCTTAATTAGCCTGACATGTCAACATGAGTGAATCGACATCGTATACGCGGAGTATAATACGCATTTGTGTAATATGGACCATTGGATCATGATCCGTTCATAAGTCAAATACAAATACTAATACAGCGAACAATTTATATTTAAATATTAAATAAACAAAGACAATAAGACAATCAAAATGACAATTGAATGACAATAAGCTAATCAAAATGACAATTTCTTACAGACGCATGCACTTTATGAGTTTCGTATTTGAGCGATTATTTCAAATCTATCATTGAGTGAATGAATAATGAATTGTTCGTTTCACACTGAGTTGAATCCACACATTCAACGTTAAATCATTCAGTATCCAATGAAATTGAGACAAAGATCCGAAGCAAATTACCGGGTAGCAATTACGTCAATTTAGGATTAGAATTTATTTACAATTGTTGGCTAATACAAACAATATCGGGAAGAAAACTTTGGGTGAATTGCGGAGATATAAATTCATCTATAGCACCTGTATATGCTGATGCCGCCATGGAAGGACATAGGTCTAATAGTCGAATAAAAAAAAAGATATCCTGTGTGCCTTGGCCTGTCAGTTGGCAGTCGGCATAATTATAACGGCAAGAAATTCACGATAGTTCGCTTGCACAATACGCTGACAATAATCGATACAAATATAATAGCAGACCGTTCATAAAGCCATTCACCTACTCACACCTCAACTCATAACATCAGCCATGCATGCAGTCTTAAATCTAGAACAATCTACCCAACGAGCCATCGTTGCCTGTCCATATCATCCTTCTATACCGTAAAATACAGCATATTAAAGCTTATTCAGTTATACGCAGCACAGAATGTCTGATTTAAAAACGGTTGTGAATAGGACTCTGCATGAGCAAACGAAGCGGGAAACAGTTACAGCAGAAGCAGACGACAGGCAAAATAGCGGCTCATAATTATAATCATAGAGGCTAATATTTAATCAAATTCAAATACTGCATATAACTTCTAAAGACCTGATCTAAATACTTGTTAAATAGAAAGATTTTCTTGAGCAAATACAACTAAAGTAATATTGAAACAGAGGAGATAGGCGCAAAGAAGAAATTAATCATCCGTTTACTGCATGCGTGGCCATTTTCCATGGCTCCGTTAAAACACTTTTCACAGTGTAAATGCCGATACAGTGTATACACACACACATGGTAGTATATATAATTAATAACACCGACGGGTATGCCATCCATTTACATGTCCTAAAGGGAGCATTCAATATGCACGTGAATATATGTTTTGGTGTGATGTGCACATGTAGTCGATGCTGTGTTTGCTTAAAAACCGCAATGACAGGCAACTGACACGGAATTCAATTAATCTGCGGAGGAATGTCTTTAGTGAATGAACAACTGATTGATGATGTTCTACATGATTCCAATCGCAAAATCAGCATATATATATATATATATATATATATATATATATATAGTCTGCAGTATACATGCACATATACATCCATCTATATGTTCTACACGCATAGGCTCAGCATACATATATATATATATATATATATATATATATATATATATATTATATGCAGATACCGGTACGGACTAAAAAAAACGAAACATAAAAGAACTGAAAATCTGAATAAATACGCACCTGCACATTTCGCTGCAGGATGTAGACTATGCATTTGCATCATAGAAGAGCATATATATATATATATATATAGAGTTGTATGTATATAAATGTAAGATTAATGGTTGAATGCTTGATATAATATATATATATTTATATATATATATATAGACTATATATATTATATATATATTATCGGCGGTTGTAGCAGCGTCGCCCATTATGTTATCTGTGCGTCGTACGTAGTCGTTCATGTGTGGAGCTGTCATTCAGGTAGAACTTAAGCGCCAGTCATGCGGAACGAGCCGCAGCAGCAGCAGCAACAGCAGCAGCAGCAGCAGCAGGGAAGAGGAACGGCATGGAAGCTGACAAACGCAGAAGGAGAACGACAAAGAAAGAGACGAAGAGTGGAAGCAGGATCTGGAGTAAAAGACGCAAAGAGGGAAAGAGGATGAATGAAGTAAGAAGAGAAGGAGGAGGAGGAGGAGGAAGAGGAGGAACACAATAATAGAAGGAAGAGGATTAGGTGAAAGAGAATCGGAAGGAAGAAGAGGAGGCAGACGAATTGGAGGAGGAAGGCAAGGGAAGACGAGTATGAGGAAGCGGAAGAGCAATAGGGATAGGAAGAAAGAGAAAAATCCGGAGGAGAAGGAGGAGTAGGAGGAGGAGGAAGAGGAGGAGGAGTAGGAGAAAGAAGAAAAGGAAGAGGAAAAGGAGGAGGAGGAGGAAGTAGAAGAAATATGTGAGGAGAAGGATGTGGAGAAATAATAGAGCGCGAAAGCAGAAGATGGACAGAGACAATAATATAACAAAGAGGAAGCTGGTCAATCGACGTGAGACCGAAACAATTGTCATCGCAGCATATTGAACGCCCCCTGCACACACGCGCACGCACACGCACAGACACACACGCACGCACACACACAGACACACGCCCGAGGGACATCGAACGCGACGGAGTTATCGACCGCCACGCGTCACCCATAAAAGGCTGCAGACAAATTCCACAGCAGTCATGAAGTCCTTATTTATTTACTCACACACATGTCTATCCAAATAGCTTACTTACTTACTTACTTATTTGATGATTTCGTTTACGTTGTAATTGTTCAATAGATGAACGAAGTATTTTTCTTTTGTCTCCTATTGTCTATTGACCCGATGGAACGTTGAAGATTTAAAAATAAACTCTGGTACAATCTTTTTCTTCTGGTTCTCTGCCCCTAGGCAGGTTCGTCTGTCCAGTGTCGCCACTCTTCCCTCCGCTGGGACTTCTCCTTTAGTTGTTGGTATCCAATCCTCGTCATCAACGTGTCCAGAAGCATCTGTCGTGGTCTTCCTCTTGTTCCTTTCCCCTCCATTTTTGTTTCAATAAGACACCAATAAGTCGATATGTCTGTCGGTCAGTCAGTCGGTCAGTTAGTAAATCAGCAGCGACGTGATATAAATGATTCTGCTACCTTAGATATTCCCTGACTAATGAACGGAATATCAGACATTCCTGACTACACACACTGCTACACGTTTAGGCGCTGTATAGGTCAGCAGAATGTTTATTGGCCGTGCACGCTCTTCGCTAACTCTGCAGTGATCTTATAAGATGGCCCATATGCACTGCAGCTACAAATGGACGTTTTCTCCGCAGGTTTTATCTGGGGACATCACTGTTTCTGTTTCTTTATCGAGGAGTTTTGGGAGCGCCTCTCATTAGCTTGTCCTGTAAGAGGGCTTTAAAGCCGCTTTATAAATCCGTAAATAGAAGAGAATAGAGTAGAATAGATGGAATAGAATAGAATAGAACACGCTAAGAGTAAGCTATAATATGAAAATTCGCTATGATTATAGCTATAGTGGGGTATGAATAAATACCAAAGAGTGGTGATTTAACTAATCATCAATCAAAAGAAATGTGGACTATGTGATAAAAAATAGAATGTTAGAAGATGAAAACGATGTTCAGTCAGTGTTCTAATAGCAGCAGAAAATTCCGTATATATCAGATTATAACGAAGACATCATATTCTCGATGGCTGCTTTAGTATAATACATAGAGGAGACATTGAGTATAGTGACGTCGTCGTCCTACCTGCGATGACGTTTCGATCTCGTCATCGTTCCTCTCGATCGTCGCCAGTCTCTGCTTGAACTCTTCGCTTGGTCCAACTTTGTCGCTTCCTCCTCCGACTCCTCCTCCGTGCACCAGTCGTGTCCCACCTCCAGTACCCACTCCTCCTCCTCCTCCTCCTCCACCACCCATCTCCTTGTCCCGCTGTTCGTTGACCCCCGCTGTCGTCAGATGTCGTGACCCTCGTCGCTTGAGACGCAGACGTCGGTCCCTCTTCGCAACGTACAGAATGATGGCGACAACGGTGAGCGCGACGAGCAGAGTGGCCAGAACGAAAGCCAGGATGAAGAGGAGGCTGTCCTCAGCCGCTGACGGACCAGACCGGAAGTCGTTGCCACCGCCACCGCCACCGCCGCCGGAAAGCGGAAACAGCGGTTCGTCATCGTCGCTCGCGGTGAAGACGATCCTCAGAACGGCGATCTCGGATCGTTCCGGTTCACCGGCGTCGGTTGCCATGACGACGAGTTCCACGCGATTCCCTTCGATGATGTGGTCCAGTGCGTCGACCGTGTCCGTCAGGATGACGAGACCGGTCGACGGATCGACGCGGATGAGGTCCGCCACGGACGGATCGGTGGACGAAGGATGGACGGAGTAGGACACCCGTCCGTTGTCTCCGTCGTCCACGTCACGTGCCCTCAACTGCGCCACCACGTGACCGATCCTGGCGTCGCTCCGGTGAAGCGTGACGGTGTCGTTGTCGACGACCGGAAACTCGAAGACGGGAGCGTTGTCGTTGACGTCGTCGACGTAGATGTTGACGTTGCACGACGTCACTTTTCCCGCGGCGGTGGCGGCTGCGGCGGTGGCGTCGCCCCCCTGAAGTGACGACGATGCTGGACGGGCGCTTCCCAGCAGATGGTAAGTGTCGCGCTGTTCACGGTCGAGTGGTTGGAGGACGGTTATGCGTCCGGTCGACGGTTCGATTCCGAACGTTGACGATTGGCCGAAGAAAGCGTCGAGGGAATAGACGATGCCGTTGAAGGGAGGATCGTCGCGGTCTATGGCGACGAGGCCACCGATCTCCGTTCCAACGTCACGGTCCTCGGACACGACGAACGAATACTGGTGACGCTCGAACGACGGAAGCTCGTCATCGACGTCAAGGATGACGATCGAGAGACGAACAGACGCTGACCTCACTGGAAATCCCCGGTCGTGTCCAAGCACGATGAGGTCAAGGAAGGGAGTGACCTCTCTGTCGAAAGCAACCTTTGCCCTGATGACCCCTGACGTGGCATCGATATCGAGCATCTGGGTCAGGTCAGTCGTCGTCGTCATATCCTGCTGCGGTTGTAGACTGAAGATGACGTCACCAGCTGGTCCTTCGTCTTCGTCAGAGGCTTCGACCTGGACGATCGTCTGGCCCAGTGGATTGTTCTCGAACACCGACGCCCTGTACGCGTCCTGGAAGAAGACTGGTGGATGGAGATTCTCCTCAACGACCGTCACACGAATGGCAACCTGAGAGGAGAGTCTCGGCTGACCGGTGTCTTGACACACGATGCGCATGTCATAAAAGATGTCATCGGCGTCAAAGCGACCTCTGTTCCTATCGAGACGTGAGATCGTCACGATCTTGAACTGGTTCGAGAACATCCTCTGCAATTCGAATCTCTTCGTTTCACCAACGATCGCGCATTCGAATCGTCCGTTGGCGCCACTGTCTGCGTCGTTGATCGACGCATGCGCAACGAACGTCGCTTCCGGTGACGTGCGTGTGACGTAGACGACGAATCCGTTGTTGTTGCTGACGTCATCGGTCTCGTGGTACACGCGACCAATCTCGACGGTCGACGAAACGCGTGACGTCAGCGCGCTGAACGTTATTTCCGGTGCGTTGTCATTGACGTCCTGAACCCTGACCTCGACGGACGCATGCGCAGACAGCGAGTCTTCGCCACCGGAAGCGTCCGTTGCGACGACGTACAGCTTGTAGGCAGAGATGACCTCGTGGTCGAGCCTTGACCTCGTGTACAGCTGACCGGAAGCGGGGTCAATGCCGAACACGTGACCGTATTCCTTCGTCGTCTTCGGAGCGAAACTGTAGCGGATGTCGCCGTTGGGTCCCGTGTCCGGATCGCGGGCGGATACGGTTAGGACGGAAGTGGCTACCGGGACGTCCTCTGCGATGCGGACCTCGTAGGCGGAGTTGTCGAACTGCGGACAGTTGTCGTTGGCGTCTGTTACCGTCACGTTGACCGCCATCGTTCCGTTCCGCTGCGGTTTACCTTCGTCTCTGGCGACGACGGTAAAGTGGTAACCGGAAACGGTCTCGCGGTCGAGACTTCCGGTGAGAACGAGACGCAGGTCTGAACTTCCGTCGGTTCTGCGTCGAACGATGAGTTCGAAGAGGTCGCTGAGAGGCGCGAGGGTGTAGCTGCACAGTGCGTTCTGTCCGGTGTCCTTGTCCTCGGCCGACGGAACGTTGAGGCTGCTGCCTGGTTCGGCCGTCTCCGACAGCTCGAAGTAGGCGCTCGGCCGAGGAAACGTCGGCGAATTATCGTTGATGTCCAAGATCTTCACTCGCAGTTTGATGATTTCGAAGAACATCATCGGCTGGATAGCGACGTCGAATTTAACGACACATTCGTCCTGTAGGGGGGCACGGGATGGGACGGGGCAGACGGACTCACGGTCGAGGCGGTCGGCCGTTCGAATCACGCCACGGACCTCATCGATTGTGAAGAGGGGATCGTCGGAGGACTGGCCGACGGGACGAGTGAGGAAGCTGAAGCGGAGTTGAGACAGGACGGAGCTGTTGAACTTGCGGTCCAGATGGTCCTTCACTAGATTGCCGACGAGGCTGCGAGGTGGAACTTCCTCCAGGATGTAGTACTCAAGAACGGCGCTCATGTCGGCGGACACAAGAACCGGAAGTAAGATGGACCTCACGAGAAGGAAAATGACGCAATCCATGATGATGATGATGTCTGAATGAAAAAATAATGACAAGTCATTCAAAGTGATCATTAATTAAGGTAAGCTTACACGTCAGTTATTCATTTTTTCAGGAATTTAGGAATTTCTATAGCGCCTGTATATTGTGAAAATTTTCTTTTCACAAGAACGACAGCATGCATGCATGGAGACATGCTTCATTCAGTTTTGTTGTTTTGACTGCGACAGTCTACAAACTGTCATGCTGTTGATGATGATGATAATTATGACGACGACAAACAGGAAAACTGGATTTAAAGCCTCCAGTTGAAAATAATTTCACGCATGTAATCAATTTGCGTTTACCTTTTTATACAGAGATAAATTTTAGTTTGAAGTAAGTTGGAAAGAGCCTAGTTCTGTTGAAATGATCCTTGTAAACAGCACCGTAGACTTTCTGTATCTTCCTGCTAGATTGCTCTAACGACCGAAAAAACTTACCCGTAGGCGAAGGAAACTGGTCACTGTCACAATAACACACTTTGTTTTGAATGAAACATACGAATCTTCAGCTTGCAATTGTTGTCAGTACGACGAGCGGCGTTTCTACAAAGAACCGACGGCGGTGGATCAGAGAGACACAGAATCCGGTTAGAAATAAAAGAATCGAGTTGAGAGTTCATCGAAATGTTGAGTTGTTCAAATAATTCGTTTAGGTTGATTGCTTCCATCGTCGATCGTGTTCAACGAGGCGTCCAATCGTCGTCGTCGTCGTAGTAAAACATCATCATTGTCGTCGTCGTATAATCATCATCATCATCATCGTCATCGTTGTCGTCGTCGTCGTCTTTCGCCGATATATAACGAGAACAAGTTCACACGAAACGGCGTCGTTGGTCGTCGTCGCTCTATTATCGACCATCAACGAATGGACGACGGCGCATGCGCCAACTAACTGCGGCACGTATAACACACACCGCTATATGCCATCATCATCAACGCCAGCATTGGCAGCAGCAGCAGCCGACCTGTGTCTGATGGTCTTCGATGCACAATCTCTTCTTCCATACAGCTATACACTGCTGCAGCGTGTAGCCTACTGCAGCTTCTTCTTCAATGTCCACACGCATCATTGCACACCATACATGCACACATACTCACGCAAATATATTTATATACAAATAAGGATATAAAATATATGCATATAAATATATATGTATTCATTGTATATACATACATACATACATACATACATACATACATACATACATACATACATACATACATACATACATACATACATACATACATACATACATACATACATACATACATACATACATACATACATACATACATACATACATACATACATACATACATACATACATACATACATACATACATACATACATACATACATACATACATACATACATACATACATACATACATACATACATACATACATACATACATACATACATACAGACATACATACATACATACATACATACATACATACATACATACATACATACATACATACATACATACATACATACATACATACATACATACATACATACATACATACATACATACATACATACATACATACATACATACATACATACATACATACATACATACATACATACATACATACATACATACATACATACATACATACATACATACATACATACATACATACATACATACATACATACATACATACATACATACATACATACATACATACATACATACATACATACATACATACATACATACATACATACATACATACATACATAAATACATACGGTACACCGTTAAACACCCAACCTCACCACACACACACGCCCGCGCACACACACACACACACGCACACACACACACACACACATCAAATGCCGTGAATACTACAGTAGTGCTTTCCGAAAATATGCGCTTGAGGAAAAGGATTGCTGTGCCACTGCTTTACGATTACATGAACTCTAAAGACATCCTAGGACGAGAACTGTTTTCAATAAGAATATTATTGTATTTGTCATTGAGTCGTCCTCTTCGTTTGCATACTATTTTTCGACCAGTGGGAGGCAAGAGACCTTTGAGACCACGAGACCCTTTCCAGCTGCCATTTCCCATGAATAATCCTACGCGTAAATGCACATTTACGATGAGAGATAGACAGACAGACAGACAGACAGGCACACACAGACACAGAGAAAGACAGACAAACGGACAGGCGGATGCAGATACAAAGACAGCGAAGAATATACACTATGGACAAAGAAAATGCTGATCTCACTCTGATTGTTTGAAATGGTAAATATAATTATAGGCATATAAAAATTATGCAAATTCTGAGAAGTCATTTATTCTGATTGAGCAGCTCTACAGATTGTTTCCGGACTCCGAATCTGCTCCGAATCCATTCTGGATCTGTTCCGGATCTGTTCCGGATCTGTTCTGAATCCGTTCCGGACCTGCTCCGAATCCTCCAGATCTGTTCCTAATTTGTTCCGAATGTGTTCCAAATTCGTTCCGAATCTGTTCCAAGTCCGTTCCGGATATCTTCCGGATCTGTTTCGGATCTCTGTTGAAACGTCTTTAATTTTTACATCTTCCAGTTGCAATGTCATCAAGAATTGATTACACCCATTGAAGTTGAAACAATATTATGTACTGGGATAAGCTAACAAAAAGATGCAAGAGTAATTGAGGCCATATGCATATGAAGATTTGGTCCATTTTAACAACCAAATTTTAAAAATGCTCAAAGAAATACGTCCAATAAACAGCTATACCTGTTTATTGACCATGCTAAAAATGTTCGATGGTGAGTTTGAATGGCTATTTCGTAAACAGCTACTGTATATATAGACAAATTTTGACGGCAGCAAAATATCGGAAATCCATGACGTGGCAGATGTTAACTGCAAATATTTTTGTTGGGCAGACGTCACAAAAAGGCTTATACGGAGTTGACCGGTTGTAAGCCGGACATCCACCATGGCGGACATCCACCATGGAAATCCTAAAGCAGTCGCAGGCACGAGAAGGATCCTTATTTGATCAGGATACATTTATATTTGATGCATTGTTCCCACAATCCTCCAATGCATTGTGCACTGCATGCAGTGAGCAATGTAAAAAAATTGTTCAAATGAAATCAAGACCTCATACATTTTAGATGTTCTTTCGCATGGTCTCTAATTAACTTACATCTCATTCGCCACTTACCTATTAGCAACTAGACATGTATACAAGCGGTCGTAAACGATAGAGATGGAAGAGTGGTGCGTAGAGTACAGTGCTCTGCTCCTCCTGCGAACACACGTGCACGGTCAGGTCAGCAGGGAGCACGCACGGGGGCACGCACCATGTGAGGTGTCGTCCATGGCACATTCCGAGCAACAGAAGGTAAATTCAATTTGTCGGTTGCAGCCGCAGACACTTTGCTCTCTGTTCTCTTCCGTCCGTTTGTTCGTTCGTCCGTCTGTTCGTTCGTTCGTCCGTCCGTTCGTCTGTACGTCCGTTCGTCCGTCCGTTCGTCCGTCCGTCCGTTCGGCGACATTCAGAGGGCTTGGTCAACCAACGTTGATTAATGGCGTTGTACTACGGTCGCTTATATTTGTTTAGGTATAGCATGTGTGTTTACAATTATTTTTGCATCCCATCTATTCGGCCTCCCCCCTTCGCTCTCTCGCTCTCTCGTCCTCTCACCCTCGGGCTCTCTATGTGTCCGTCTCTGTATCTCTGTATCTCCTCTCTCCATACATGTCGTCATTTATATTATGCCACTTGCTTAGATTCTAAGTATTTGCACTCGTCCAAGTATTTCATTGCCGTCGATATTAATATGTCCCGGTTGGCATTAAATATACAGACGATGAGAAAGAATCGGAGAGAATTAAGTGAGGGAATTGAGAAGGTGAGTGATTTGGAAGAGACACGGAGGAGGAGGAGGAGGTGAAAGGGATTGGATAGAAGATAATATATCAAAGAGACAAAGAACTAAATAGAGTATAGGAGCCAAATGAATGTGCATGGAAAGCGTATGTACCACGTCTTCAGAGGATGATCCACGTCTTCAGAGGATGATAGATCCTGAATCGGTGGAGATTATTTCATTCCCTCATGACACTCTGATCGCAAAACTGATAAGCATTGCAGTGGACAACTATAGATACGGTCTTCTGTCCCTGGATGCATGGATCTTGATGATGACGATGATGATGATGATGATGATGATAATGATGACTTTGATTGTGTGTGTGGATAAAAATGGCTGTATATATTTATATGTAGGCCTATACGATACTGCTGATATGCCTCGGATACGATGATCGACGAAAGACTCGCCTGAATGCAACGCATCTTTATCGGACGTCAAACACACGAAAGCAGAAAGAGAGGGAGAGACAGACAAACAGATAGACAAACAGACAAACAAACAGATATATAAGGAGAGAGGAAGCTGAACAAAGAGACGCAGTTAGGGAGAGGAAAAAACAAAGAAAGACACACGCAAAGAAAGATACACGTACATACAGAGATGAAGATATTATGCAAAGAACGAAGAGCAGGAAGATGGAGAGACGAAGAAAGAGAGAATGAGATAGAAAGAGGGAGATAAGGAGATGAATAAGAGGAGAGAGATGGAGTAATGGAAAATGTATTGATGGGTTCCTTCCTTCATTCTGCCTGCCATGGCAAGGTTTGTGACTATAGCAGAAACTATAGACATACTGTATAATGTATATCCATTGAATGGGTGTGGCAAAGAATTAGAGAGAACGTGAAACGCAATGTTGTTCCAGTCGAGATTGTAATCTGCGTCTCAAACCCAACTGATGACCAAATTTCGTCAATAAGAAAAATTGGTCATTAGTCATCCGTCACTGACCTTCGATGGATGGGTGGATGTATGGATGGGTGGATGGATGGATGGGTGGATGGATGGATGGGTGGATGGATGGATGGGTGGATGGATGGATGGGTGGATGGATGGACCGATAGATGGATGGATGGATGGGTGGATGGATGGATGGATGGATGGATGGATGGATGGATGGGTGAGTGAGTTGATGGATGGATGGGTGGGTGGATGGATGGGTGTGTTTGTGGATGGATGGATGGACGAATAGTTTGTTTGTATGTGCACTTGTTATAGCGCCCCTTCAAGCTCTCGCTACTCAGAGGCGCTCCCGAATGCAGAGCGGACACTGCATCGGAGTTTCACGCCGAAGCGCTAAGCAATTGTGAGTGAAGGACTTACCCAAGGTCCTTACTCGGCGAGGTGGATTCGAACCTCGGACCTTCCGGCTCCAAGGCAACGACGCCACCACTGCGTGTAGCAACTGAAAATTATGAGAACGACGACGAGGAGGAGGTGGAGAAGGAGGAGGAAGAGGAGAAGGAATTAAGAAGAGGTGGAGGAGGAGGAGGAAGAGGAGGAGGAAGAAGAGGTGGAGGAGAAGGAGGAAGAGGAGGAGGAAGAAGAGGTGGAGAAGGAGGAGAAAGAGGAGGAGGAAGAAGAGGGGGAGGAGGAGGAGGAAGAGGAGGAGGAAGAGGAGGATGAGAAGGAGGAAGAGGAGGAGGAGAAAGAGGAGGAGGAGGAGGAAGAGGAGGAGGAGGAGAGGATGGTTGGTGGAGGAGGAGAAAGAGGAGGAGGAAGAGGAGGAGGAGGAGGAAGAGGAGGAGGAAGAGGAGGAGGTGGAGGAGGATAAGGAGAAGGAGGAGGTGGAGGAGGTGGAGGAGGAGGTGGAGGAGGAGGAGAGGATGGTTGGTGGAAGAGTATATATTATTCTCTTGCGTTGCTCTGATGCATAGATTAGCGATGTCTTACGACGGCTTAGCTGGCGTTGATGGCGGTGAATGCGTTGAAGCTGATACGGAATTAACTATTGGTCAGCTGCTGCTGCTGCTCAAATGTCCAGATGAAGGAGGAGGATGAGGAGGAGGAGAGGGAGGAAGAGGAGGAGGAAGAGGAAAAGGAAGAGAAAGAGCAGGAGGAGGTGGTGGAGATAGAGGAGGAGGAAAGAAGGATGACGTGGAGGAGGAGGAGGAGGAGGAGGAGGAGGAGGAGGAGGAAGAGAAAGTGGAAGAGGTGGAGAGGAGGAGGAGGAGGTGAAGAAGGAGAAAGAGGAAGAGGAGGAGGAGGAAGAGGAAAAGGAAGAGAAAGAGCAGGAGGAGGTGGTGGAAATGAAGGAGGAGGAAAGAAGGATGACGTGGAGGAGGAGGAAGAAGAGAAAGTGGAAGAGGTGGAAAGGAGGAGGAGGTGGAGGAGAAGGACGAGGAGAGGAGGAGGACGGGAAGGAGGAAGAGTAGGAGGAGGCGCAGGAGGACGAGGAGGAGGAAGAGAAGAAAAAGAAGGAAGAGAAGGAGGAGGAGTAAGAGAAGGAGAGGCAGAACGAGCAGCAGCAGCTGCTTGCATCATCATCTGAATACGATGGAGTCTCGATGTGAATCGTCGCCAATGGATCATGTTAATGAATTGAATGAACGGTCGTCAATGATCCATGCCAAGAGACCGAGACACCAAGACTACATGTATACCTCACATGAACAAGGCGATTTACAAACCAAAATATACCTCAAAAAATCACAACCGTTTCTGTTCTCGAATAGCCGTAGTAGCCGATTATTATACAAAATAATATATATACACACACACACACGCACACACACTCACGAAAGCACACACGCGCTCATACATAATATAATTATGATACACAGATAACGCGTACGTACTCTCACACGTTGAGAGCGCGTGCACGTATTTACCCGCACGCACACATTCACGCACGTGTATACAATGCATATTATAGTTTGCCACATGAATAAGCTATCTGAGTGGTTTATAAATGGTCTTCTCATAACCCATTCTCAAGGTTTCAATAATATGCACAGTTTGCACACACACGCGTAGCCTATAAAGGTTGCGTGACGCCGCTCTTTGCATGCCATCAAAGTCCTATAGGCCTACGGCAGGCCTATATACACAGACTATGGAATATAATATATCGATTGTCGATTTTCGCATCGATAATTAATAAATAAATGAATATATGATGATCTAGGCTACGGTGGCCCACAATAATATTGCAGGCGTTAAGTGACTCATACACGCAACTTAAACAGATAGCCGTATACGCATATAGTTAGTCCAACTCAGATGCGTAAAGAAACACCTTAAAAATAATATTATTATCCGAGAGGGAAACTAAGTATGTGGAAGATTTTGCGGTCCTCCGCTGCGTTTTGCACTGGTGACTTTAGCGCTCAAGTTGGGATTTTTATTATATATAGGCTATATTTAATATTATATTTAATCCATTCTAGAGACAACGTGCAGTCAATTAACTCAAAAGAAGTAGAGCGGCGCTGAAAGACGTTTGAAGTGCATAGCCAACAGATTCGAAGGCGTTGAAAACAGTTATAGACCTATAATAGACCTATAATAGACCTATAATAGACCTATAATAGACCTATAATAGACCTATAATAGACCTATAATAGACCTATAATAGACCTATAATAGACCTATAATAGACCTATAATAGACCTATAATAGACCTATAAATAATAGACCTATAATAGACCTATAATAGACCTATAATAGACCTACTTGGGTATGAACTACAAAGTCATTTTCTTCACCTTACCTATATACTATATAGGCCTAGGCCCTATAGTATACTACCTTTAAATTGTTGCTCCTTCCCTTTTGAGTTCATGCACCGGATGTTCATATATTATTTATATATGTATATGTGTATATATTTTTATAAGTATGTATAATATATATATATGAAACCTATTGTCATTTCATTGTTACTTTGGACATAATGTATACGTTGCTCATCTCGGAGTCATCTCGTGCATTCAGAGGTAAAGTGTTGGCCACAACCGCATTGTTTTGGATGCAAAACAATCAAATATTGTAATAAGACGAATTTCCCACCAATTTCCGACTCCGCCTAATTCAACAGCGCCGCAACTACCATCGTGCCATTCACAATGCATTTCTCATTCAGCAGCATCAACTAATTCACTGGGAAGCCTGGTAATAATCTGCTGCAGCAGCTGACGTCGAAATAGCGTTGATGCAGACACAATGACTTGCAGCAGCGAGAAGCGTATAGAACAATAGCGTCGCTATGAATTCATGCGTGGAATGTTCATGAAAATGTTTTCGTCGAACAAAAGCTTTCTGGATTGGTCTGACAGCCGACGACCACTTAAATTTATATAGCACCTTTGTTTCTGTCGACGACAGAGAGCGCTCCAGTTGAGGGAATTTCATTGCGGTCGTTGTGGCGGCGTCGTCGCCAGCCGAAGCCACTCATCCGTGACGAATAATGCCGCGGGAAAGGCGTTTTAATTAAGAATTTGTGTTTATCCGTCTCGTTTATTCTTTCTCCGTTTTCCGTCTCTCAGTTCGTCTGTTCGTCTGTCTTAGTGTGTGTGTGTCTGTCTGCCTTGGTACGCTTGCGTAGGCCTATACATAGCCTATACCTGCCGCGGCATCTCTTTTTATTGCGCTGTGAATTGGTCTGTACGTCTCGTTTTCTACATTCGCCCCAGTGTTTATAGGTCTGTTTGTGTCAGTCTGTCTGTCAATGTCAGTCAGTCTGTATGTGTCAGTCATTCTTTGTCTGTGTCAGTCTGTCTGTCTGTGTCAGTCATTCTTTGTCTGTGTGTTTATCTCGCCGTCTATGATCCGCTTATTTCGTTGTGTTCTCTGGCTGCATCGATATAATATTATCTTCGTAGGTACACGATGTAGAAGTAGAGATCAATAGAATTGTCGGACGATGCAGTCAGTATTAGGCCTACATGTAAGCTTATATTGTATACATGGTATTCTGACAGTGAGCAGCTGAACCGTATATATTTATGGACGGGAAAAAATTGAGACAGGACATTGAATTTAAATTCACCTGATGTATAATAATAATAATAATAATAATAATAATAATAATAATAATAATAATAATAATAATAATAATAATAATAATAATAATAATAATAATAATAATAATAATAATAATAATAATACAGATCGCAGGAGTTGTTTTCTGTGCAAACTTCACTTTCATAATAGGCAGATTTCATGCAGATCTTTTCAATAATTATTAACGAATGAAAGCAGTCCAGCAGAAGAACAAGAAGCGCAGGAGTTCTTCGCACTGGGAGCGCCTCTGATTAGGTTGTACTGTGAGAGGCGCTGTATAAATCCAAAAATAGAATAGAAAAATAGAATAGAATAAACATCCACAGAAAAGCCGTGTAATTGCAACAGTTTTGAAGAAGACTCGATAGAAGCAGAAAGGGTCGTTACAACCCTGACGCTATTCGTGAACCGATGACATATTTAGTTTGTTCCCAGTGTGTAACCTAAACTTATATAGCTTCTCATTGCCCTAGCTATACCTACTTGAACGATTTTTAAGAAAATCGCGAGCATTTGCATAGGTTACAAATGTTGCAAATAAAAAGTTTGTGAACATGATTAGAAAGTCAA
>CAMAOG010000234.1:0-62095 GCA_945859605.1 Lumbricus rubellus | reverse complement strand
GCAGGGTCAAGCGTATAGTTCTTCATACACACATCTCTAAAGTTTTCGAAAACATCGGCAAGTAACAGAACATCCGAAACGTTGTATAAATCGTGATATTCTCTGAATGTTTTGCATCCAAATTCCTTCCATACCGTTTTTGCATGCTCGTAGTCTTCATCGCTAATATTCGAATCATTTAGCTTAGAATAGAATGCGGATTTTGGTGGTAGTTCGGTTTCATTAAAGGTAGTAAATGAATCGACGTAGTCATAAGGATATATGCCTTTTCTCAGCAAAAGATCGAGCTTCTTTCCAGTATATCGTTTCCCTATATTTTTACACTGGTCTTTGCTTAGGTTCCTCGATAAAGCATCAAGACTAGAAGCCATAAATTTAAAACTGTCGATAAAACGCAGTTGTCGCTTGACGGTAATCTCTTTTCCCTCTTTATTTACAAACTTATCAACAACGACCTCTCTGCTAAAAGATATATACTTTTCCTCGTTATTAGGTATGCAATTAATTTTCTCTCCATTATTACCTCTCAGTTTCTTAATGAACAGATGACAATCGTACCCGGAAAGATTATGAAACACTACAGGGAAAAACTTGGGGACTTTATAGTTTACATTACAAATGTTATGAGCAGCCCCTCTAAATTTACCGCTAAGATGACAGTGATCTCTCACTCGGTCTTCGCCCAACGTTTTTTCACAGATATGACATATAGTAACTCCATCAAAACACTTCTTGTCCTCTTCTGTAAATATCATCTTCTTAGGGAATTTAAATTGATTATATATTTGTTTTATATTCTCTTCTAGTTTATCTACAAATATTTGACCAACATCATCATCTTCGCTTTCAGCCGTAAACGTCACAGGATCTTGAGAATATACACTATCGTCGAAACATTTTATGTGGTAACAAAAGGAGCTAGGAATATGCTTTTGATATTTATTAGTGTACGACAACTCTGGATTTGGTTGGCATGTATCGATCGGTTTTACAAAAGACTCAAAATCTGCGTAGACTATAAACGGAACCCTCATAGAATTGTTATAATTTTTAAAACTTAACATAGTTCCTGGTTCTGGCATTTCTATTTTTTGTGCGTTATGGTGTTTGCAGTACTCATCATGGTTGTTAAGCGCTTCTGTCGTTGTGAAACCATTCATACACCTTTTACAATAGTGCGCTGAATAATGCGAATTTGCTGTTCGGAACGTCATCAATCTGTTAAAATTCTTGATCCAGCAATAATGTTTTTTTTCTCCATCAGATATAAGCAAAAGATCAATACTACTTTCACACTTAGACAGATAAAGCGGATAGACATGTTTTTCGTAACCAAATATATTAACACTAATATTATTATTTCTCTCAAATTTACCTATCACATTAGCATCAGCAGCAACTGGAAACTCAATGCCACTCCAATTAAGTTTTTTCGATTGTTCTGTCAAAGCTTTCGTTATTTTTTCCGGATGGTCATCCACCGGATTCAAAGCTCTAGTGATACACCATTTGAAGCATTCTTCGTCGTGGTTTTTCATATTTATAATAGCCTTTTTATTAGCTAAGAAGCTGGGAAGTGGAATGTAAGAACTACCTCTTAAGGGGGTATATTTTACCGTATTTATATCTAATTTTACAACAGCTTTAAATCTCCAATTACTTCCTTGCATCTGAAAACTAGCAATAGACTCCATGATTTTATCCTTCTTTCTGCTGTATATTTCATTCAAGTCGGTTGCTTCTAAAATAACTTCTGCCCTGGAAACGAATGGTATATCCTCAGAAGTCACTATTCCAGATTTCATATCTACTCGTTCCATAGTACAAGTAAGAACTAGATTAACCTTTGTTTGGCGATTAGTCGACAACAGATTTACTACCTGCGGTCTGACGAAATCAAGAAACGAAGAGGCATCCATTCCATTAATTCCATCTATTCTATATTGCTTGGTGAATCCTTTAATAGCCGACGCCGTTTCTCGAATTTTAGTTTTATCGAATATCCTGGAAACAGTTGACTTCAACGATTCTAGTTTTTCGTTAACGACTTTATTGTCTTGTTCAGGCACATAACTAAGTAGCCAATCCGCAAAATCATTTATTTTTGTCCTAACCCTATTTTTGTATTTTCTCTTAGGCGCTACTGGCTTGTACACACCAGGTGTGGGAGTAAGCGTAGGAACCTTAATGTCAGGAACCGATGAATCGAGCAAGTGTTCAACATGGTTCATGTTTCTTAAACTACTTTTTTTTAAATCCATTTTATTTTTACCACGCAAAAATATTAAAACATGTGAGATCGAAGATCCACTTATCTGTGAGATCGAAGATCCACTTATCTATCTCTCGAACACTTTAATTTCGTATCTATCTCTCCAGACATTTCCGTTATGATAAGCTATTATGCCAGCACTCTGACCATACGCCTTAGCAGCTTTATACATCGATGGATACGAGGTAACAACGCCAGTCTCTCGATCTATAATATCTACTCTTCTCGGTTGTTTCCTGATACTACCCAGCGTGTCATGTCGATATGACACAGACTTGTAGTCCGTCGGAAGAATATTCTTTTCAATCAGTACAGCTATCATTTGAGGTTTGTTGAGATGCGAAGTGCCTGTAACATTGTTATGCTTGGCCAAAATTCTAAGCTCTGGTAGCTTCATAATATATAAGTATTCTTTAAATCAATTTTCCATACACTACACTCATTTTCTGCCCATCCGATTGGAACTGCAGCAACCTATCTGAAATTACGACAGCATACGCTTCGGTGTCGGCTGGCACTGCTGCATTGAAAAGAGCCTTAATCTGAATATCAACGACTGACGATTTCAAACGCTCGGATTGTTTGCTTACATCGAACACGAACAATGGGTATAATTCTTTATAATCAACAGGTGTTATATTGCTTTGGGTAATCAACTTATCCATACCATAGAATTTTTGACTAAAGGAGGACGCGTCTCTGTACGCTCTGGAGAATTGTTGATTAGGAAACGACAGGTTATGGTCTACAGCTGGATATCTTTCTTGATTCATCATCACATAAATGTTCTTGAGATCGCAGTGATTAAATAGCGATGGATTACTTTCCTGATTACCGCTACGGTCCGTTTGAAATCCTACGATGATATATCTAGGTTTCTCCGGTGATGTTTTTACGCTGAGACGCCAACTAAAACTTGTCGATTGAGGAACTGTTATTGTGTCGCATTGACGAGCTCTATACGCAACTGGTAACGTTAATTTCGATTCAATTGTCTTATACAACTGCATTCGTTCCATATCGGAAGGAATAACGTGTGGAATAAACCATGAAATTTTGTTTATCGCAACTTTTCCAGCAGCTGCAGCGTTATCTCGGAATATGGCATCATCGTCCGCTTTACGAACTAAAGTCAGCGTCTGTTTGAAGCCATAAATAATCTTGTCGTAATCATCGCAAAACCCGAAAATATGCTTCAACGGAACAATAAAGCTGAACATTCCTTTAGTGTTTGGTTTGCGAATGAGAAAGCTTTGTCTAGTGGCAAATCCGGGGTTGTCCGCAATAACAGCAGTCGCTCCAGTGTCTTTATACCACAGCTGATTTAAGCCTTGAGTCAGCTGAAAATCGTTTGGATACGTAAGTAAACCGAGCATCGTTGTAGCTTGACCCGGATGAAATAGCGTTTCGATTTCTTGATTAGATAACTGATAGGATATTTGACTGAATAGATACATAAGCCCATTATTCGTAAGAGCGACTAAATCGGCGTTAACGTATGCGGTGTCATCAGCTTTAATTAGTCTTCCTTCGAATTGCAGATACGATTCTGCTGGGTGACTGTATAAGTCTTGTAATTCAATATTTATTCTTATTTCACCAGAACTGTTAAGGTTAGTTCTCGCTACAGGTTCGTACTCGTGCCATTCGTATCGCTCGATACCTTCATCGATCAATGGTTGCTCTGTGAATCTTAGAATATCGGATTGCATTTTATTATACATATATTTTTAAATAAGAAAATAAATTTTTAGACCTAAATAAGAAAATAAACTTAAGCAAAATAAATTTAAACTGCCATTTTCAAACCACCTCCGTTTAAACGTTTTACGAGATCCTGAATTCTAATAGCTCCTCCCGTCATTTGCGGATTCGACCCGAGTAATCTAGCTAGAATGACTTTAGTTTCCTGAGTTATCGGCTGCTGAACGGTGGTTGGTGGAAGTATCTTATTGAGTAATCGTTTTCCAACGTCGATCGCCTTATCCTTAGCAACACCCCCAATCTCTTTGACAGCTGTGCTCGCAATTTGTTTGGCTGCATTCGATGTCAGTAGTCTCTTGAGAAATCCTGCAATGGAATCGAATATTCCTGCTCCACCGACAACGTGTACTTTTTTATAACTTCTTCTCGCAACGACCAGCATTTCTATATCATCAATTTTTAAATTAGATCATCAATTTTTAAATTAGATCATCAATTTTTTATATTCATCTTTGGTTATCACTCTTTGTCTTAGTAATTCATCCGTCATACCTACAATTTCATTCCTTACACCCGTATTTCCCGCTTTGTAGCTATACAATCGTAACTCTAATTGTTTTACTAATTCATTTGGATCCGAAGGAATGGTAATTATTCCGCTTCCTGTTTTACCTCTTAACTTCATGTAATCGTCCCATATGGGTTTTATTATCTTTGCATATTTTACACTTCTAGACGATTTAGGTTTGTTTGGTTTATTTGGCTGACTCATGGCATTCGTTTTAATTAGAATCTCGGCGTATTCTTCGAGATCACGATTATCATAAATTGAACTGTTTGGACTAGCTAACGTTAACAATTCCCATAATCCTGGAGTTCCTTGATAAGTTGTGGTTCCAACTGTAATATCATTTCCTTGGATTGAGGCTTCGCTGTCACCGATGTAGAATTTTCCATCTCTTGATCTTAATCCGAATGTTGTATCCACAAGTCTTTTATCAGAAGCATATTTTTTAAGGTATTCAACTGCAATATTTCCTAATTCTAACCTTCTAATGTCTTCTACTGGGTCATCGTCGTCGTATGCCTCTATAGACGGATACTGGGGAAATTGAATGGTTTTCAACGAATCTGGAAGTGCTTTTAGAGCTAGTGATGTTGCTGCAGAATTATCCTTTATTGTCGACAGCAAAGCGTTTTGTTCTTTTGAAATTGCCGATTGAGAGTCGACTATTGGTTTGTAGATTTTCGTTAATTCTCGTTGAAGTCCAAGATCGTCTATTCTCTCTGAGAGAAAGTTTTGTTTAATATTTTTTTTCGTTTTTAAAAACTCTTCGATAATAAAATCTCTTTTTGCAGGATCGCTAATTTTCAGTAGCGACATTTTTTATTATAAGTATAATGTTTAAAACGTAACGTAAAACGTAAACGTAAAACATAACGTAAAACATAACGTAAAACGACACGTTATGCATCGTAGTAATTAACATAACATATGGAGTCTTTTTCGTTTATAGTAACTGGTGAATCGGAGTTGTTTTGTATTGTAATTATTATATCCTCTGCGTCCTCTAGGACAGTAGGGGAACTTGGTCTAAAACGGGCCCCTTAAGGGGAAAACTAATATTTCTCAAAGCTTCGTGAGGCTAAAATGACCGAAATATGACAAATGTACAGGATATTTATTATTCTAATAAATGGCTATTATATATATTTGAGTAACCGGAAGTAACTAGGGAAATTTTAGCTTTTAAAAAAATAGGCAAAGGGCCCATCTCACCCTATAGGTGTAGGTAAAATGGGCCCCCAGGTATGGGTAAAATGGGCCCTGGATGAATTCTGGCTAACCACGGCTCTGTTAATAGTCCAACGTTCTCGATTTTGTGTTTTTTCTACGAGTCCGTAATTATCTACTTTGGGCTCTGACCTTGTGGCTCATCAAAATCTTCTCTAGTCAGCCAGAGGGGCTCCTAGCCCCAAGTGCTAGTTTTTTGTGATAAAAAGTGCCGGGGCTATTCGATTGCGGGGCTCTCCAACTTCGAATTAACAAACAGATCGCTCTGAATCCTTCCAGATGGATGAGACTGATCCAGGTGGTGCTGCATCTAGCAATTCAGGCTTCCAATTTCTTATCTCCAGCTTCTACTTTCAAGTGTAGATTTGCTGCAGTGTGGTTCTTGGTTAAAAACCCACTTTGCACGTCTTCTTCAAGCTCATTTCTTCAATTTTATAACTCTCCGTACTGTCGGTTGGTCATTCTTTTATAAGCTTACAACGTCTCATATATACAGCTGTCAACGAAACAGATTTACTGCTGTAATGATTTATGATCTTTAACACACATTTCTATATGTGTCTAAAACGGGCCCCCAGGGCCCGTTTTAGACAGCACCATAGGTCATTGCAACAGCAGAGCATTTTTAAGTGAAATGATAGAATATACTAAATTAATGATGACAGACTTATTGTCGAGTAAATACTGCTTCAAATGATATCTTATGTACACGGAAAATGTTTAATGCAAAACGCATACAAAAATTCTTAACGCCAACTGAAATCGTAAGAAAATAGCGAAATTTAAACTTTTGGCTGTTTCCGTCGATAGTTCGAAATTTTTTTCTGTCTCAACGCTCATGAATATTCAACAGGACAGTCTGAAGACGTGTGTCACAGAAAACGCGGTCCAACACGCTAGATTAGCCCACTAAAGAGGGGGCCCATTTCACCCGCGGGGCCCGTTTTAGACCAAGTTCCCCTACCATCTTGAAGACTCAGTCTGAGTTGTTTCAACTTCTGTCTAAGAGAGACTAGACACATTCCACTGGTCATTCGGACTCCAAGGCCTACTTCTACTGTAATATTTGTCTTTGGTTCAATCGTTATCGCTTGCTGAGCAAAAATCTCATATCTGTCGCCTGCTCGTTGTCTTGCAGGAGCATGAGTGACCACTTTAGGCAACCAAATTATTGTACTCACACGAGGCTTCCGTTTGGTGATAAATTTGTGTATTGGGTGACCGTATCCAGACATTTATATAAGAGATTGTTTAAAGTAACATTCCAAGAATAGGAATATTTTTAAATGGTGAATTGGGACCAAGTATAAGACCTTCACCGCTGATATATCCTGCTCCTCTTTTCATAAACAAACCAGAACCCGTTATTGAAGTACCCTTTTTCCACGGAGATAGAAAAAGACCTTCCCCAGCAGGTCTTATCTTACAGCATATTCCTCCTTTCTTTACGTAGAGCACGCCTGATCCACTTACCGGGTGTGAGATCGAAGATCCACTAATTTTATCAACAATTTTGGAACCAGCTGCAGAACCCAATCCTGTTAAGGCTCCTGTGGCTAAACTCGGAAGAACACTAGACAGTAGAAACTTTCCGGCTGTTGCTAAGAACGGTAGAATAGCGCCAATAAATCCGCCTTCGACTCTCGCATTGTCTTCTAATTGCTTTTTACCCATTTTAATTGTCAAACCAGTTCCATTCTGATACGCTTTAGTTAACTTGTTAATTTGCCTCTGGTTTAGAGCTAATACATGCTCACCAGTTATATCTCCATGAGAAAGTCTTATACTCACTCCAGATCCTGCTTGAGCAGCTCGCTTAATCTTCTCTTTTTGCCCTTCAGAAATATTAACTTTGACCTTAGCGTAAGTGCTCATCTTATATTAAATATAAACTTTAAATTAAACCTCTCTTATGTGAAATCGTATCGACAATTCCTCACCTCTTAAATTAATTAGTTTTCCATTTTGGTCTATTAGTTTTGTTTCCATCGATGAAATAGAGTATAGCGTTATTGGAAGATATACGAGATTATGAGGAGATTCGATTATCTTGTAACCAGGCCCGACCGATGGAAAGAAAGAATAAATTATGTTCTCTGTAGTTCCGTTAGCGTACGATGATCCTATTATATCACTGGTAATTCGTAAACTATTCACGCTGTTTACTTCGACTATGTGCTCGGATTCGTTATATCCTTCGGAGTATACACGACTCTGAAATCCTAGAACGGTACTAATTGAATTTGGTACTCTAAAATCAATTTTATAGTTCTTATCAATTTCCAAAACAGCCTTCAAAGTATTGTTATTTGGTCGCAACTTTATACATTGACCATGACCTTCTTCCTTTAAAATTCTCTGTATGTATTCGTTTAAGTCATCGATTTCATAGCAACCGGTTGGAATGTCTAAATCTTTCCACGTTACACCGTTATCTGACGAATATACGAATTTATTATTTGTTTCGTCTATATTAGGAAAACTGTAGTACGTTTCAAGATTAACAAGGGCCATTTCATATTTTTTACTTTTATCCAGTTCGATTAGTGGATTAAATTTCGTTCGAATTCGTGTGCTCCTTTCGCTCAACAAAATGCAAAAGGATTCTTTAGCCTCTGTGTTGCGTGCAATCGTTTGAGTAGTAGATAAAATTTCGTCAAGAAGGGTTTCCATTTTAGATAGCTATTTTTAAACCTAGAATATAAAATCTTAAATTTTGTTATCATTTTATTATTGCTTTTATTTAATGTAAAATGTATCTAATCCACTTCTATACCTACCCTTATTTGTTTTGCTAGTCAAGTCAATAACCACAAAACCATGCGTTTCATCCCACGCAGTTTTGCATAGTTTTCGAAATTCTTCAATAGTCATATCATCTACGCCTATATGATCGCTGTATATATGATTAATATTTTTTAGGTCTTGAGGGAATAGACATATAAAGTTAGCATTCTCTCTTATAGTTTGTCTAGGCAGCTTGAAATAATTTTGTGCTAGGTAAAAGCAGTCTACATTACTATGCCTACCTCTTATATAATACGATTCGCATTTATTTTGTCGCTCTAACTGTAAATCATCAAAAATCATGAGATTCTTCTTATCTCGACTTAAGTCTCGTGGATCTGGAACATCTTCAGAGGTTTCAAAGAACTTGCATTCTATATCCGATTTCTTTTCCATGTTTTTAGACATCTCCTCGACTACGGCGGTCGGTGATACATTTAATTTCATTATCTCTTCTCGATTATCAAAAAGTCTTATAATTGCTTCCTTTGGTAATTTCTCTTCGAATGCTTTTTTAAGTATCTTGTATTCTGATTGAAATAAACTTTTGCCGAAGATATGCAGGTTATCGTAGTCTAACCAACCAGGTCTCAGTAATAAATTAAGTAGTAATATTGTTTTACCACATTGAGACTTACCTACGATCAAACCTCTGATGCTTCTTGGTAGGAGAGGACTGTTAAAGCGTTTAGATGTATCTTCATTCCATGACAGGTCATGGACTTCCATTTTAATTATATTATATTAAAATGGAGCACAGCTCGTATTGTGTAAAATGTAAACGAAAAACTGAGTGTAGAGAAATTCAACGAGTCTTCAGTAAGAATGGTAGATCTATGCTTAGATGTGTATGCGTTGAATGTGGCGCTAGAAAAACTCAGTTTACTAAAATGTCCACTACTGTACAAGGAGGTGATTTGGTCTCAGCTCTCAATTCTGCTACTTCTAACATTAAACTTCCATGGGCAAAGTACCCGGGTGAAATGCATCTTCCAGGACATTCTTTCACGGGTCCAGGTACTCGATTGGATTTGCGATTGAATAGTGACGGAACACCTAAAGACTGGAGCAAACCAGTAGATAGGGTTGATGCAGCGGCTTTTCGTCATGACCTAGCTTATGCTAAACATACTGATACAGCAGGGAGAAACGTCGCTGACAGAGCTATGATAGATGAATTAAATAATATACCTAATCCTTCTTTCCGCGAACGAGTTGAAAGATCTATAGTTAAACCAATTTTATCAACGAAAACCCATTTTGGAATGGGGTTGAAAAAAAAGCTCTGAGATGGACAGACCAACTTGCTGACGAATTGCATAAACCTATAGTCAGGAAGTTCAGGAAGCGAGTTGTTTATGTTCAGGGAGTGGACAAAGTTTGGGCGGCTGACTTGATTGACATGCAGGCTTATGCTAAATTTAATTCTGGTGTGAAATATTTGTTAAGCGTCATTGATATATTCTCCAAGTATGCATTTATTCAGCCGTTAAAAGATAAGCGCGGAGAATCTGTGGCAGATGCTTTCGTTAAAATATTTAATACGAGTAAAAGACGGGGTGATAAACTTTGGGTCGATAAAGGAACAGAATTCTACAATAAACAGGTAAAATCATTAGGTATGGAGTTGTACTCAACTGAAAATGAAGAGAAATCTTGTATCGTAGAAAGATTCAATAGGACAGTAAAAGAGAAAATGTTCAAATATTTTACAGCAAATTCAACTCAGAGATATATCGATGTTTTAGATAATATGGTTAATTTATACAACAACACAAGACATTCTTCCATTAAAATGACTCCTGTTAAAGCGAGCATCAAAGCAAACGAGTGGGTTGTGTGGATGAATTTATATGGCGACGCTGTACCTGAAACTATCAAACCTAAATTTTCAGTCGGAGATAAAGTAAGAATTTCTAAGAAGAAAAAGACATTCGAGAAAGGTTTCAGTCAAAGGTGGACCCAGGAAGTTTTTACAATAACACAAATTCAATACACAGACCCTATAACGTATAAAATAGCTGACTATCATGGAGAAGAAATAAAAGGGACATTTTATGAGCCTGAGCTACAATCGACAACGCAAGATACATTTAAAATAGAAAAGATTATAAGAAAAAGAGGAAATCGGTCTTTGGTTAAATGGTTAGGCTATGATGATTCATTCAATTCATGGATTGACAATAAGGATTTGATATCATTGTGAATTAATACGAATTTAACTGATTTACTACTACTATTAGCAAACTGATTTACTACTACAGCCCTTGTGCAATCATTACTTCTCTATGAATAACAACACGCTGTAATAACAAGTTCTAATGTACATTCGTAGGTCATGAAGCACGCTGACTAAAAAAAAAGGTCGTTAACTTTTTTGGGGCGGTCAAAAAAAAACAAATTTCTTGACAAAAAAAAAAAAAAAAAAAAAAAAAAAAAATTTAAAAAAAAAAAAAAAAAAAAAAAAAAATTATTTAAAAAAAAAAAATAATAATAATTAAAAAAATTTTGGTCATCAACTTTTTTGGTGGTGAAAAGTTTTCTTCCCTTCGACCACTCCTTCGTCCTTCGTCCCCTAACTGTTCAGTCAGGTTTCCGCCTATGCTGTAATGACATTCACAGAGCACGAAGCACGTTTTAATAACATTCACAGAGCACGAAGCACGTTTTAATAACATTCGTAGAGCATGAAGCACGCTTTAATAACATTCGCAGAGCATGAAGCACGTCTTAATAACATTCGCAGAGCATGAAGCACGCTGTAATAAAAAGTCCTGCTGTACATTCGCAGAGCATGAAGCACGCTGTAATAAAAAGTCCTGCTGTACATTCGCAGCTTGGTTTCATCGATGAAACCATAAGTAGGTCATCCAGCACGCTGTAATAACATTCGCAGAGCATGAAGCACGCTTTAATAACATTCGCAGAGCATGAAGCACGCTGTAATAAAAAGTCCTGCTGTACATTCGCAGCTTGGTTTCATCGATGAAACCATAAGTAGGTCATCCAGCACGCTGTAATAACATTCGCAGAGCATGAAGCACGCTTTAATAACATTCGCAGAGCATGAAGCACGCTGTAATAAAAAGTCCTGCCTCGACGTAGACCTCCTTCGCGACAAAATAAATTATTATAATCACCTTCGTCACGCTGTCCTACACAATCACAAGACTCATACATGATACCGAAAGTGGGTCAAATGAACGCCCTGTAATATCAGCTCCTACATAAAAAACATTTACACTTCTTATGACTCTGTGCTAGAAGACAGGTAGGTTCAGGAATAAGGATTATACTGCACCGGTTCTTCTTCGACTTCCATTAAAGAACTGTTAAAATGTTCGTCTTCGGCTTCCGTTAAACCGCTTAAAAAAGTGTTAATGCCTTCATTGGCTAGTACAGTCTTGTCAGCGCCATCCGTGAAATAATTTACATCATTGTCATAACAGAAATCGGGATCTACGTTGAGATGTAATTCGTTTTCGAATACATCCTGCATTTTTACAGGTATGATGGTAAATGGTTTGTTTTGGGCACAGATGTCGACTCGTGATTTTAATTTCATGCCAAGGTCATCGTCGTTCTTGATAAGCTTTCCAATTCTGTTGTGGTGCTTCGTGATTTGGGTAAAGGATAGGCCACAATATATTAACCCGGGATAACTCTGGATGAGTGTTGAAAATAGACAATATCGGTGAATTGTTGTATAGGGCAAGCCGAATTCTTGAGGAAACCATTCTTTTATAGGGATGTCAGTTGGCATGTACTCACGTGCACGTAGGTAACATATTCCTCTGTGGTAGGCTATGATGAGAAGCAGATTCAGTGCTGTTTCTTCACTGTCTACAAGCTGTTTGTGAATTTGTTTAATTGATGCTAGATCAGTCGGCTTTAAATTATAAGTTTGGTCTAGAAAATTCAGATCCAAATTCCACTCCAGGTCTTTATGAAGTCTTCCGTATTCAACGATCCTCTCCCGTATCTGAGGCACAATCTTTTCTTCGAAGATTTTCGAGCTGTAGTAATCTGACTGGCGACCGGGTGGAGTTGGAGACTCGACGGACTGAATGTTAGATGGAGTCTTACTACCACACGGAATCGGTTCATTGACAGCAGATGGAGGTGGTTGAGTCTTACTACAACACGGAATCGGTTCATTGACAGCAGATGGAGGTGGTTGATCGGTAGCAGCCGTAGGTGGTAGATTGTCAGCAGATGGTTGATTTTCAGCAGGCGGTTGATTGGTGTCACGAGGTCTTTTGATCGGACGTTTTCTTTTCTTTAGTTCATCGATACAGGTTGCTAGTTCCTGTAATTCTTCCGTTAATATTGTTCTTTTAGCGACTGTTAAAGATCTCTTAATAAGTGCTCTATCTATTACTTCTTTAGAGTTTCTCCCGATTTTTATAAACAGATCACTGAGATCGGCCATTCTGTTATAAGCTTACAGCACGAGACTCAAACCAACTAATGACTGATATTGCGTTCTAGGCGTTTGTCTGCAGGACAGGTGTTTCTGCATTGTTATTGCTGCAGTGGCCGCGGCAGCAGCCAGCGCCTGTGATAGAGACACCTGCTGCTTTGTTTCTTTGTTGCTTTGTCTCGCTCAATGTCGGGCTGTTGCTGTAGTTCTAGGTATTGATCGAAAGTTGCTATGAGCGTCCGTGATGAAGACACCTGCTGCTTTGTTGCTTTGTTGCTTTGTCTCGCTTCATGTCAGGCTTCTTTAAAAAAATCAAGTTGTTAACTTTACATCAGGAAATAATAAAAGACCCCCAAAGGAGAAGAGGAGGAATCAGGAAGGAAATAATAAAAGACCTCTTGGTCGACAGTCCAGCGCGCTAACCACTGTACTACCGAGCACCCCCCTCAGGAAATAATAAAAGACCCTCAGCTTGTTAACCCTATACTGGTCGACAGTCTAGCTCGCTAACCACTGTACTACCGAGCACTCCCCTCAGGAAAATAAAAGACCCTCAAAGGGCACAATTAACTACTACTATGGATGGATGGATGGATGGATGGATGGATGGATGGATGGATGGACGGACGGATGAATAGATGGACGGATGGATGGATGGAGTGAGACTTCTTTCCATCCTCTCCTCTCCTTCAGTCTCCTCGGGACGCATTCTAATACGGACACGAATGTAGTTAATCGATTGTTCGCCAGGGAACGCCACCAGCGTCGTCGGCTTCATGCAGCGGCGGCGGCGGCTGAGGCCGATAAGAATGCTGATAGCGTCGCTCGTCATTCGGGTCACGTGCTACCGGTCGACCATCGAAGTTTCGTCGACGACGGCGGCGAGAGATCGCGTCGAATGATTTAGCGCCGACAACGACCCATTGACATTCGCCGACATGTCTGCGACGGGCGACGAACGGAATATTAACATGGCGACATAATCTTCGCCTGATTCCACTACACGGCGCTGACCCTCGCTTTTTATCTCAGCCTTCCACGACCGCCCGTCTCTCTATGGCCATTCCGGATTCACCCTTCCGACAGATCCTCCTCGTCTCTCTTCCCCCTCTCTGCGGGGTCTGCGCCCGCCGGTCTGGAGGGTCTAGAAGCGCCGGTGAATATGCTCGGGGAAAGTAGGAGCCTGATCTAGCGAGTCGCTGATAGCGTTGAGTGAGTGAATGAAGAAGCCGATGATTTTGAGAAGGACAGAACTGACTGCTATGGGGCGGTGCAAGCAATCCGCCTACCAGATCACCCAACAATTCACACCCACCCACCCGATCACCCACCCACCAGATCACACACCCGAACGATCACCGGATCACCCAACAAATCACACCCGATCGCCCATCCGATCACCCAACAGATCACCCAACAATAGCTCGGGAGATGCCTAGATTGAACACTGAACGTAACCCGATTTCCGCTTCAATCTGTCAGTCTCAGATAATAGAGTTTTGCATTCGTGCATTCTATGTGCAATGTGCATGTATGTCAACATAATCAAGTTTTTCGACACATAAATGATGCACAAATGATATATATTTTTGTAATCCAGGCCTTTATCTAATCGGAATTCAGCAACCACCAGCAATTTACACCCGAACAACGTCAAACCCCCCACGTTCAGAAACCGTGTAAGAACGTTCTCCCAAATTCCATTGGTAGACTCTTAAAAGAATAGAATTGTTCGTTTTCTACATGTACAATACTAGGCTATCGTAATCGTAATCTCGAGACTATACTAGCTATAGGCTACCGGTAGCTATATTGTCGTATACCGTGTATGCACAAGGAGTTCGTTCTTGTACATTCAAGCCGTCAGATAACGACGGTTTTCTGTTAATTCCTTAAGAGTACATCCTACAAGAAAGAAAAGAAATAATGCAATAAATAGATAAATTAATTGCTATTCCAATGCAAGGCCTCTGTCCAGCAACACAAATACTTGAAATGATATAGTCCCATTAATGAAGAATGAGTTGAGCCGACTGCACATTAATGCAATACTTCAAATTTAAGTCATAGTGAGAGAGAAATATGGGTGTACTTCAAATTTAAGACTCAATAATACAGAATAAGGGGTGGGATGTACTTCGAATTTAAGTCTAGTAAGAGAGAAATATGAGTGTACTTCAACTTTAAGACTCTGTAAAAGAGAATTAGGATGGGCAAATAAGCAAATGCGTACTACAATTGTTCAAACTTGTCTTTACTGTGCAAAATAATACAAGACTCAAATATTTATAAGTTTTCAGAGTCAAAGTAAGATACTCACAGGCTTTGGTGCACCCATCGTGCGATGCTTACAGTCAAAATCAATACCAAAGCTCCTGAAAAAGAAATAATTGTATGTTTATCGAATGTTCCTTTTATAATATGCAAAAAATTGAACTTTGAACAAGTGATGTAATGGAAAAATCCAATTCCCCACGCCGCCGCGCAGGGGGTGCCCTCCCAGGGCCTTCATAGGGATAGGGGTGGGGTGGTGGTTAGGTAGCCATAGGCCTATAGGATTAGCATATACGTGGTCATGAATCATTGATAGGCCTATTACTAGCATCAATTAATTTTAGATGTATGACGTCATCTGATATTACTATCCTCTCTCTGTCCTTGATATTACTATCCTCATAATTTATCTACTATATCCAGTAAACGGATTGAAAAAGGAAAGTTTTCAATTTAAAGTGAAAGACTGCCACAGTGGGAGAGCTGCATACAATGTATACGAAGAAAAGGATAGAGTAGCAACGATGAATGAATGCAGGTGTCACAATATAAAGTCTACCCGATATAAAAAAGTCTCCCCCAAAACTGGCTTCTGGCTGAAACCTTGTAGGCAATTGGAAGAAATTTTTCAGATGCAAAAGCATAAATATTTTCTTGTTAAATAATTTAGCAAAGTAAACTAATGGTTTAACCTGCTCATCTATAAATTTTGTGCGACTGTAGCCGATTTCACGCTGAACGGGGGTTGGGGGGTGGGGTGGAGATTTTATATCATAGACGGAGGAAGCATTCTCTCCACAACCGGAGACTTTATTACAGAATAGGCTATATTCTCTGTGGGCAAATTTATTCTGGAACGGATCCGCCTGACTGACCAATAACCGACTGACCAATAACCAACTGACTAATAACCAACTGATCAATAACCAACTGACCCATAACCGACTGACTAATAACCGACTAACCAATAACCAACTGACCAATAACCAACTGACCTGTGAATCCAGAACCAGACGCTCCACTGAAACCTGTTACACCCGGCGGTGCAGTTTGTCCAGGCTGATCTGTAAGTAATAAAATGTATAGTAAGCAACATAATCAAATGCCAAAGTCTAAAGGACAGTTCGGACAGAACAGTTAATGAGAAGCATTTTTATGTGCTCGTGAATACGCTCATGCACAGAATGAAGATACTGTGCCCACTCAGGATTGCTTCCAGTCCAACCTCGGTCGAATAGAACAGTTAGCCTATTGAGAAGCATTTTTAAAAACCTCTGTGCTCGTGAATAAGCTCACGCACGGAATGCAGCTACTGTGCAGAGAAAACAAGTCAGATTAAGTAGGCCTACTTATTTATTGCAGCAATTTTATATAGCGCCCCTTCAAGGTTGCTAACTCAGGATCGCTCCAAGTCCAACCTCGGTTGAACAGGACAGTCTTAAGAACAGTAAGAATTGAATGAGACAGAGCGACCAATAGGCATTTGACAGAGAGTAGTACAGCGCCCATTCCAGGTCGCAGGGCCAGGGACGAAGAAGGCGTGGCGTTGCCTGTTTGCAGTCCATGAGCATAGAACAATATATTTCGCTTGTGCAGCTTAATCAATGCATACATGCAGTTATGGCAGAAATTCAGAGGATTTTACTAAACTATATCTCTTAAATATTTAAGAAAACAAGTAACTTCAAATTGGTTCAGAATAAAACAGTTAAAAAACTATATCTCGAGATAATCACACATGAAACATTATTCCAGTGGCGTAGAGAATACAACGGGCTTCGGGGGTTAAAACCGCCATTGGTATATAGGAAAAAACGTTTTATAAAGGTTATTTGTCCAATTATATAAGAAGAAAAACAAGCATCCGGCCATAAACCAACCCCCTAATGATAAATTCCTGGCCACGCCACTGCCTTATTCCATCGCAGAACTTACTTTGGTCGACTTCAACAGCAATGGAATAAGTCGATGGCAAGTACGTAGGGCTGAACTTGACAACATCTCCTGTCAGTGGATAGACCGGAACTGCAATGGCCGAGTTGTTCGTCACATTCACTGCAGCAAAATACGTGCGGTGCCGTTCCGCGTACGCGAAGCTGATCGGTCCGTAGTTGCCCTCGTTCGTAAAGCCAATTTTATCTCCGGCTTTAACTGTGACCGCCGTGTCCATTTTGAACTGAAACATTTTTGTATTTAACAATAGAAGATTAGATTCAACAATGGAAGATCAGATTTAACAATAGCAGATCAGATTTTACAACACAAGATCAGATTTAACAATAGAAGATTAGATTTTGACAATGTGACATTTTGACAGGCCTCGAAGATCAGATTTAATAATAGCACATTAGATTTTAAGACAGAAGATCAGATTTTAGAATAGAAGAATGGATTTTTGACAACTATTAGATGATTAGATCTAACAATAGAAGATTAAATTTAATGGTTACCTTAATTTCAAAAATATTTTCCCAGTTACATGTACTTACGATAAGTCTTCACACGATGCCACCCAAGTTAAGCAGATCGATCAGCAGTAACTTTAAGACACCATTGTTCCACTAACTGTATGTGTCACATTCGCAAGTTGTATTGTTAAACCCCGCTATAGGCAGGAACTTTCCTTTTTGGTATGCCTTTTGCTTCCACAATGTTATCCTGATGAATCAATTTGAGGATGTACTGATTGTGCTTATAGCCTATACAAGAGAAATTACGGATGTATATTAATTATTTGTATGTGCACTTGTCATAGCACCTTCTCAATATCCCTACTCAGAGGCGCTCCCGACTACAGCGCGGACACTGCATTGGAGTTTCACGCTGAGGCACTGAGCAATTGCAAGTGAAGGACTTGCCAAAGGTGCCGACGCGGCGACTTGAGGTGGATTCGAACCTGCAACCCCCCCAGCTGCAAGGCAACGAACATACCCACTATACCACCTTGTCCTATCATTGGGAACAATATAAATGTCTAATGTCCAAATAATGCTATGAGAATTATTTACTTACCGAATAGAGCGCTCCTGTCGCCGTGTAGTTTATCTCGACTCTCTGTTGCCAGACGAGCAGAAAACTCGGAATGTTCGGATCCGAGTCTCTCCAGATCTGCAGTCTCAAACGCCGACTCTGGGCGTCGATGGTCTGAGTAAGGTTGTGTATGTAAATGAAGAACTTAACGAGTACTCCGGCGGGTAGCGGAGTCTCAAAGTCAACCCAGCATTTCTGCGAAGATTCGGTTAGAACGGTTGACTTGTAGGTCACATTATTTCCATAGAGGTTTTTGTCGCCGTTTTTGACGAACGTTACGTTTCCACCTGCAAGCAAGACATCCATCTGTTCATCAGTAGAACTTTGCACATTTGCTATGACATCTTAGTCTTACTTACAGAGCAAAGTCGTTCGAACGACATAAAATATTTTGCATTCATGTCCCTTTAGGGGCTCCGTACTTACTTGCGTTGGGTTTAAAAGATAATTTGAGTATAGCGTCCCTATTTAAGATTTTCAAGTGGGGGAAGGGGAATGCTTGGAAGCGGCGTTCCCACTGCTCTCGAAATTCTTTGCTTGTGTTCCAACTGCTCATCTGCATGGCATGGAACGCTGGAAATACATGCATTCGAATAAAACTCTTCTTTGTCTTTTCCACTGCTCACGCAATTGGCGTTCCCCTACACTGCTCACCCCATGGGCATTTCTAAATGGGAGGGGCGGCTGCGATGGTCGGATTGCCCACCCTGGATCCGCCTCTGGCCCACACAACCCACTTTAACCTCTGGGGCACTATAAAAATTTACGTGATTGAAATTTATGTGATTGATTGTCTCATCTCAACGCTTAAACTTAGGATCTTCCAATATACAGAATGCTTATCAAACATTCGTGCATATTTTAATCTGAAAAATTAATACCCGGTGCAGGTAAGAAATACTACAATTTCGATATCTGAATGAATAGCATGAAGAAATTTTAACGGCTCTTAAATGGTTTTATATAGACACTAGCTGTACCCGACCACGCGTTTCTGTGGCAGAAAAGACCTCCCCTCTCCCTCTCCCCCCCCTCCCCCTCCTCCTCCTCTTCCTCCCCTCCCCCCTTCCCCCTCCCCCTCCCCTCCATCTTTTCCCCGCTCCCTCTCCCTTCTTTCCTCCCTCATACCGTTCCTTCCCGACAGCAACATATGCGCTATCGCAATTTTTGGGCGACTTTTGGGTAACCCTGAACGAATCTTCCAGTAAGTTGGTCATCTCGCGACTTTTGGGCGACTTTACAACTTGATTTCGGGACAACGCGTGTCGGAAATTTGGCAACCCTGCGGCTTTGTTGAATTTGCAAATGGCGGTAGAGCGGAATGCAAACTTCACTTTTTGTGGAAAATATTGCGTTTTTTCGGATAAAAAGCAAAATGGACACTGTGCTATTGGAATGGAAGGTTTTGTTAAATTTTCAAAAAATCTGTGCGTAACTTTTCGAGCACACGGGGAACAAACTATTGGAAAGTTTTTTTATATTTATATAGACATAATAAAATCAATGCTAAAAGTAATGTTTGCACGGTTGCACAGATCTGTAGTTTCATTTTGAAGACATAAGTTTTCTTCAATTACCAGATTCTAAAACATACAAATACTGTAGTGTGAGAAGAACCATATCTCAATTCTTTCATAGATTTCTGACTCAAATCGATTTCTAGAGCACGAGTCCTCACAAGATTCCAAACTAGTAAACTCGGAGAAGATAAGATGAGGTTTAATTCTTAGTAAAACAGGCGGATATTTCAAGATTTCATTTATGAGAGTAATCTCTAGAACCCTCAAAATGAGGGAGCAAACAAGTGCCATTAGGGTCCAAAATCATAGGGACATCATCATCTGTACAGCATCCACTAATATCCAATACTTACCCTGAAAAAGCGGACTTCATCTGGATCTGCCAATTCCACACCGATTGAAATAGATATTTCATGAAATAACCAAATCTCACAAATCCACCCACAATGGGTGCCTCCTCATCTGTGCAAACCACATCTGATTCTGTCTGGTCTCCACTTATAACAGGAATTTGTGTTGTAAACATAAAAGCAAAATCCAATCTTCCGATGCTAATAATGCAACAACTTTTGATTGGTCATGAACATTATGTAGGCCTGCTCGTCTATCTAATAAATTTATAAGAAAAGTCAGATTTGAAAATATTTACCTGGCAACACATATTCCGGTGGCAAAAAACCTGCAAAGCAGCAAAAAGACAATTTTCAAAGAAAGCACTAAAATGCAACTCAACAAGCAGTGTAAAATGTGTCACTTAAAAAAGTATAATCGAGGGCTCTGTGAATAATTACCTTCCTGGTTTTGTCAAGGTCATACAAATCTCTGCTGCAATTCAGCATGTAGGCCTATAGTTCTACGCAAGTAAGAAAGTAGCAATACACGCAGACGAGTAAGAATTCCCACACCCCGTCAAGAAATAACATTTAAAAGTCTGGTTGAAAAATGTACAGTACAGTTGAATGTACAGAGAGGCAGTGACATAAGTGTTTTCGAGTAAGCTTAAAAACATAGAAACGAAACTTGAGACACCAACCTCCAGCTTGGGGTGTTTGTGATGAAACTGGAGCACAGAGGTTGATTAGCAGGAGCAGAGATCCTAAACAAAGTAGCTCTGCGCTTCTCCCGAAGCTGCCGCGACTTCGAAATGAAAGCATTTCACCGAAGGCAGCCATTTAGGCCTTTAGTAGATGGAGAAAGATCCTCTGGAAATTCTATAAGTCCGCTTCGAAAACCAGCGCGATAGCCTACACGAGGACTGTCGAAATCTGAACAAGAAATTTAATTACGGTACGAATATCCGGTAAGAAATTTCATACATTACCGGACATGGTTGTGTCCGGTAAATTATTATTGCTAGCAGCAAATGCTGGAGTGTAGTTTCTCAGGGCCATGAACAAATATCTGCTTAAGTCTGGCCTATAATAGTGGACTGCCTTGTGAAACAGCCAAATATATGATGCACGGATCATAGCATAATACCTGTGCATAAAGTTGGAGGCTTGATACATAGGCTAGCCTATAATTTCTGAGATCCTTGATCCCGACATAAACACAGTTACATTTTTATTTATACATATAGGCTACATATTGTTATGTGGTCCCCTAGGTTAAGCTCAGCTAAAGACATGTGTCTAGTTTTCAGGGTATAATTATAAACAAACGGAATTCATGCAGTATTACCAAACAGAAAGTACAGAACAGTAGTCGACAAACAGCGCTCGTTCAAACCAACCAAAACGTCTTCAAAGCAGCAACAGGCTGACGACGACGTGAACTTAATTAAAGACACCTCTTTCGGGTGTACCGAGAAAAACCTTAATTAAACTTACAAGTAGGTTACCGAGATATCTGACAGGAAAACGGCACCAGCAGAAACACCGCAGTCGAAAACATCAAAGTCTCTCTACGTCCTCTGAAGTCATTCCTTATATAAAACCAGTCTGTCGCCAGATGTAATCCTCAAGGCCACCAAAGTCAGTGGTGCATGACTAGAGCATATCCTTGGGATTCGTGGAACCCAACAATATATATATATATATATATACTGAATAACCCGAGGTTTTTCTAGAAATTTCGGTTTTTTAGCCACCACCCCGCCACGTCTCACTCAGCCCTTCTCACCCGCTCTCTTCCATCGCGTACACACACGCACACACACACACACACACACACACACACACACACACACGCACACACGCACGCACGCAAAAACACACGCACGCGCACACGCACGCACATACGCACGCACAACATCCCCCACAACAGAGGAGGAGAGGGGAGGGGCAGGGCCGGATTAAGCAATGTGGGGGCCCTGTTCGGGAAATTTTGGTGGCCCTGTTCGGGAAAATATTGCGGATATTTTTTTGTAGTCATTTAGGCAAACTTTTTCAGGGAAAATTTGTTTCGGGAAAATCATACCATTTCATCCGTTGAAAAAGTTGATGACCTTTTTTTAGTCATCATTCTGAGCAACATTTTCCGGAAAATCATACCAGGGGCGCCGTTAGGCGTACGCACTTACGCAAGTGCGTACAGCGCGGAAAGGCAAAAAATAACAAATTGTAAATTAAAGCGTGAAAATAATATATTATAAGCGATGAAATCCTATTGAATCTATTGAAATTTTGTAATCTATAGAATATACTTACTTACTTACTTACTTACTTAGGCATATACAGTATATACATACATACATATAATCATGGGCGCCGACTCTGCGAGGCCCGTGAGTGCTCAGCACCACCAGAAATTGGCCATGCGAGGCCCTCCTATATGCATGGGCACCACCCGAAATCAGCCGGCAAGATGTGCTTTTAAGATATTTTTTCTCTGTTGGGATTGCTTATCTATAAAAATCATTCCATCTTTAGTATACTTTTTTAAATCTCAGCTAGTTTACCTTACAATTTCTCCAGTTTTATCCCATCTGGTAGTCTGAACTCCATTGGTCCTCAGCCGATCAGCGAATACGAGGAAACCCCGAAATCCTGCTTATTCGATCCGCTTCCGTCATTTTTTTATTACGCACGAAGACGACGATTTGAATGACAGTGTTTCTTCAGGCCTATATTGTATACACATGCTCAATAGTGTTCTTCAGTGTTCGAGAGTCACCTCCCAGCATCATAAAAGCGGGATATTGCTTTGTCTTTAAAACTATTTGAAATAGGCCTACTATTTGAAAAACTATTCCACAGTGTTAATATTGGCTCACTAAACAGTGGCTAATTGTCTGATTTCTTGTGCAAAATTTTAGTAGGCCTATGTTGACCTAATTGAGGGAGCGTGCTCCAAGACGCCCATGAAAACGAAGATTGTGCTTTTCTTTTGTGTGGATTCCAAGAGAAAGAGGCTACATCAAACACAAAGAATGATCAAAAAAATTTAATTGGAAAGAACATTATTTTATTGAAGTTTTAAATCATGTCTTTAAGCAATGAGATAATAGGAAATTTTGACAAGGATGTCATGATGTTAAAATGACAGCCTACGGTTCTACCATCGCAGTGTGACAATAAAAAAATTGAAAATGGGGAGGAGCACATCCCGTTCCCAAACCCCTTCCCTGCTCGGCGCTGTGCTTCTCGGCGATCATACTTTGGCCGCGAGTTCGTCCCTTCAAACCAGGACCAAGTCTCCGCCTATATGAACAGTGATGATTTCAATAAGTCTCCTATAAAAAAGGGTCAAAAAATTTTCGCGCGCTCACGCGCGCATAGGCCTATTTTCACATAATTTTCCGGACCCCCACTTTTCGGGCCAACTCAGTGCCTATGCATATAATATATACACCGTGGTTCAAAAAAAACTAAGCCAAATTGTTTTTCATATATCTCTAATGCCTGATAACATATCACACTAAAATTTTCCAAATATTTAGAGAAGTGGACCAAGAACATGATTCCAAAATTTCAAGAGATAAAATTGAACGGATAAAAATATATGAATCTTTCAACTTCATATGCCGAAATTGCAGTTTACAAGCAATTTTCTGCCAAATTCAGTAAAAAGTAAGCTAAACTGTTTTTCTTATATCTCCAATGCCTGATAATTAATCATACCAAAATTTTCCAGATATTTAGAGAATTCAACCAAGAACAGGATTCCAAAATATCATGTAATAAATTTGAACGGATAGAAAGATATGAATATTTAAACTTCATCTCCAGAAATTTCTGTTTTCAACAAGTCTGTTATGTTGTTCGGTGCGGTTTCGATGATTGATAGTTCCCAATTTTGGTCTTCAGGGATCCTGGAGTAAAAAAGGTCGTCAACTTTTTGGCCGGATAAATGTTTCGGACAGAAGTTCAATCCTTGCCCTCCCCTCATTGCTGAAATCTCCCGTACGCCTATGTGTGGGAAGGCCTGGACCAGAGGATAATTGACGATGCTGTGGCGTAATGCATGGCGCCAGCGCTTCCAGGCTTGGTGCAAGCAGGAGGAGGACATTTTGAGCATTTTATTTAATTAAATAATCAAACCATACTGTTGGTATCATATTGCTAGTTCAATTCTCTACATATCTGGAAACTTTTAGAATGATTAATCATCAGGCATTAGAGATATAAGAAAACATTTGATTGAATCTGATAGAAAATTGCTTGTAAACTGAAATTTTGGCATATGAAGTTCAAATATTCATATCTTTTTATCCGTTCAATTTTGTCTCATGAAATTTTGGTATCATATTCTTGGTCCACTTCTCTAAATATTTGGAAAATTCTAGCTTGATATGTCATCGGGTATTAGAGATACATGTAAAACAATTTGGCTTAGTTTTTTTTGAACCACGGTGTATATATAATATATATATAAGCTCGTATCGATCGCTGTTCGCTTCATAATTCATATTATTTTGTGCAAGTTGTGCGTACAGAAAAAAAATCCTGGCGGCACCGCTGAATCATACCATTTCATCCACCCAAAAAGTTGATGACCTTTTTTTAGTCATCTGAGCAAAATTTTCCGGAAAATCATACCATTTCATCCACCCAAAAAGTTGAGATATTGATGACAACTCGTCCACGGACAACTGGTCCACCGACAACTCGTCCACCGAAATAGAAGCCGGATTATTGAGAAGACGATTGGGAAATAGAAGCTGGATGAAGGTTCTTTATTTACGAAATAGGAGCTGGATTTATGAAAAAAGTATAATGGTTTCCCTGCTTAAATAGAAGCTGAATTGATGATTTTCATCATGTGTCTCAACATGCATCCAGCTTCTATTTGAGATCGAATAAAAACTTGATCAATCTTCCATTTCTTAAGCGTTTTTTCATGCATCCAGCATCTATTTCACCTGTAAAAACCTTCATCCAGCTTCTATTTCCCAAGCGTTTTCTCAATAATCCGGCTTCTATTTCAGTGGACGAATTGTCGGTGGACGAGTTGTCCGTGGACGAGTTGTCGTTGGACGAGTTGTCGTTGGACCAGTTGTCGTGGAACCCATCCATGGATTGTTGTCTGGTAGATTCGGTCTTGCATCACGCTCCACACTTTATAGTCGGCAGGATTCAAATCTGGGCTGTTCGAAGGCCATAATGTGGGAGAAATGAAGTCTAGCGTCTCTCTTATCAGCATTTCGATGGTTTCTTTGGCTCTGTGGGCTGGGGCACTTTCATGTTGAAAAACAATGCAGCCTTCAAAGGCTAGATTTCTGATTACAGGTAGAAGATTTAGCAGAACGTCGCGATAATAGGCTCCATTAATTTTCACTTCAGGGTCAATGAAGACTAAATGAGAACGACCATGCGTCGAAACCGCAACGGACACCATAACAGACTTGCTGAAAACTGATATTTCGGGAGATGAAGTTGAAATATCCATATCTTTCTAATCGTTCAAAGTTGTGACATGATATTTTGGAATCCTATTCATGGTTCAATACGCTAAATAATGGGAAACATTTATTATGACTAATCATCAGACATTAGAGATGGAAGAAGAACATTTTGGCTTACATTTCATTGAATCTGACAAAAATTGCTTGTAAACTGAAATTTCGGCATATGAAGTTTAAATATTCATATCTTTTTATCCGTTCAACTTTATCTCATGAAATTTTGGAATCATATTCTTGGTCCAATTCTCTAAATATTCTGAAAATTTCAGCATGATATGTTATCAGGCATTGGAGATATTTGAAAAACAATTTGGCTTAGTTTTTTTGAACCACGGTGTAGATATATATTTAGGACCTATAATTATAGGATTACATCATACATATTAATAGTCTAAATCCCAAATCGGACTCAAATGTAGATAGGCGATTTTTGTTGTCAAGCTCTATTAATTTGTCTGTGTCAAGGCAACGCTGTCTAGTGATGCGTCAAGATGACACAGCGCAGCGCGGTTCCACGGGGGAAGGGGTAGAAGGATTATTGCTCGCCATTAGACCCTAATAATTGCGCGATGCAGAAGTTACAATGGCTCCTGATATCTTTAGCAATGAATCTGCTCTGCCTGTCTCGTAACAATGCGCTTCTTCTTAAATCGTGTTGCTGCCAATGGGTGCATAATAACAGACGAAGGCCGTAGCCAGGATATATTTTGATTTGAATTCGGAGGGTGTTTTTTGGACCGTGACCAAGCTCACGACTTTCTGACGACCTTTTTTAAGTCATCGAAATTCATACGCTTTTGAAACCATTATACGATTGGAGCTATAATCCATCTAAGCAATAGACCTATACGCACTCTTCGCAGAAAATAATTTGGAATATTATACAATATATTATATATATTATATGCATGTGTGCCGCTGTAGGCTTATGTGGTGTTTGAAGAGTTCTACGTGCAATGATCACGCTCCACCGAATTCGTGTCCGTAGAATTCGCCTTTTTTGTAGGTATAACAATTATTATATAATTATGCGCCGTTTATATTCTATTCGCATCGTGACGCGGCGATCATCCAAGCGTGTCGTATCCATAGCGAGACGTCAGAGACTATCACCTCTGTGGTTACGTGAGCCTCAATCAGTTCATGGTTCTGCCTCCCTCAGCTTAGACCCTGTTCATTGGCACCATCGTGTTTGTGTTAGCATTTTTTGTCAGTGAGCTGGGGCCGTGCAGATATTTCGCTGCATCATGCTCCATGACTAATCCTACAGTTGCGTTTAGTTTGCAGAGTTCCGCCCAGCACGATGTCTGTCGCCCGTCTGGTAAACATGCACTAAGTTGCGCTTCTTCTGAAATGCGTGTTGCTGCCAATGAATGGATGATAATAGCAGACAATGGAGACCAGCAGCGTGCGACTGATCTGTCTTTTTTCTGAGCATCCGTGGTATGCGTTCAGTTTGCACAAGTCGGTGCCTGGTACAACAGTGGTGCATACATGTAAGTCAAATTCGTGACTGCGAGCGACCTACATGTATATACGCAGGTAAAATTATTGTTGAGAAGAGCGAGAGGATCAGCAGAGCGTAATAAAGTAGATCACAGAACAAAATAAATAAAACAGTACTGGTTCACGGACAATTCGTTCACCGACAGCTGGTTCACGACAATTGGTACACGACAATATTATTAGCTCACCGGAAAATGGTGAATGGAAGCTGGATGAAGGTTCCTTTATTATAGGTGAAATAGAAGATGGATTGACAAAAATAACGCTTGAGAAATGGAAGCCGGATTAATGATAAAGCGCTTGAGAAATGGAAGCTGGATGCATGTGGAAATACATGAGTGAAAATCATCAAACCAGCTTCCATTTATCAAGCATTATATTCATTAATCCAGCTTCTATTTCAGATATAAAAAAATACCATTATCCAGCTTCCATTTCACGAGCGTTTTTTCATCAACCCAGTTCCAATTTAAGCAAGAACATTTTCATCACTACAGCTCCAGCTTAAGCAAGAACATAATTTTTATTCACCAATCCAGCTCCAATTTAAGCAAGAATATTTTCATCAATCCAGCTCCAGTTTGAGCAAGAATATTTTCATCAGTCCATCTCCAATAATATTGTCGTGTAACAATAATTGTCGGTGAACCAGTTGTCTTGGAACCGGTAGAATCACGAGCGGTCGGAATCGGCGGGCTGTGTGTGAGTGTGTGTGCGCGCGCGCGCGCGTGTGTGCAAGCGATGGAAGAGGGAGGATGAGAAGGGCTGAGTGAGAAGTGGCATGGGTGGTTGGCAAAAAAATACAGAAATTTCTCGGAAAACGTCGGGTTATTCAGTCAGTGTACATAATTATATATATTGGGGGTGGTGGCAAAAAACCGATATTTCTCGGAAAACGTCGTGTTATTCGGACAGTATTATTGTTGGATTCCACGACCGTTCTGGTCCAAGAATGGTTCTAGTCAGGCATCACTGACTTTGGTGGCCTTGAGCGTGACTTCTGGCGACAGACTAAAGTTATATAAGGAAAGACTTCAGGTGGCGTAGAGAGACTCTCTGATGTTTCAGACTGCGGTGTTTCTGCGTGTGCAGTTTTGTTGTCAGAGGTCTCGTTAACCTAAGTCTAATTAAGGTGATTCTCGGTACACCCAATGTTTAGTTTAGTTAAGCCTGTTGCTGCTTTGAAGACGTTTTGTTTGGTTTGCTCGTCGCTGAAGGAGCGCTATATATATGTATGTATATATATTATATATATATATATATATAGGCTATATATATCTAGGCCATATAAATAAAAATGTAACTGACTTTATGTCGGGATAAAGGATCTCAGAAATTATAGGATACCGTATATAGCCTATGTATCAAGCCTCCAACTTTATGCACAGGTATTATGCTATGATCCGTGCATCATATATTTGGCTGTTTCACAAGGCAATCCATTATACTTTGGAATGTCTTAAGCAGATATCTTTTCATGGCCCTAAAAAGCTACACTCCAGCACTTGTTGCTAGCAATAATTAGTTAATAATTTAACGGACACCGCCATGTCCGGTAATGTCTGAAATTTCTTACCGGATATTCGTACCGTAATTAAATTTCTTGTTCAGATTGGGACAGTCCTCGTGTAGGCTATCGCGCTGGTTTTCGAAGCGGGCTTCTAAAATTTCCAGAGGATCTTTCTGCATCTACTAGACCTAAATGGCTGCCTCCGGTGAAATGCTTCCATTTCGAAGACACGGCAGTTTCGGAAGAAGCGCAGAGCTACTCTGTTTAGGATCTCTGATCCTGTTAATCAGCCTCTGTGCTCCAGTTTCATCACAAACACCACAAGCTGGAGGTTGGTGTCTCAAGTTTCGTTTCATACGTCACTATGTTTTTGAGCTGTACCACAGCTTAGGCTACTCGAAAACACCTAGCCTATGTCGCACTGCCTCTGTATATATATATATATATAAATTTATATATATATTCAACTGCAGGCTTACTGTTCATTTATTCATCCAGACCTTTAAATGTAATTTCTTGACGGGGTGTGGGGAATTCTTACTCGTCTGCATGTAGGGCTACTTTCTTACTTGCGTAGAACTATAGGCCTACATGCTAAATTGCAGCAGATATTTGTATGACCTTGACAAAATCAGAATGGTCCAGTTGCAAGACTGAGATCAAGACCAAATATGACAATGGAGTGCCGAGGCTGAGACAAAGACAATGGGTGCCGAGACAATGAGGTACCGAAACTGAGACGAAGACAATAGGGGTGCCTAGACTAGACGAAGACAATGGGGTGCCGAGACTGAGACGAAGACAATAGGGGTGCCGTGACTAGACGAAGACAATGGGGTGCCGAGACGGAGACAATGTTGTCCGCATATTATTTTCTAGAGTGATAGAAAATCAAAATGGATCAAACTTGTGAAGGCAATATATCTCTCAACTGTTCAAGACTTTCGGGGATAAGTCGACCTCGACATATCTCCTGATAATATTGAGAAATTAAATATTTCAGTCCTGTCTGAAATCTTCTAAACAATCTTAAAATTTAAATTGACAATGTTTCATCACAATAAATAAATTATGAAATTATTACAATAATCAGATGTGATTTCTTTTTAAATTTATGATCGTCACATGAAAATGTAGTGAAAAAGCTTATTAATTTTAGCCTACTTGTACAATATCATATAATCAAGTCTGAAAGAACTCTATTTGGTCTTTCAAATTTGGTGCCAGGGCAGGATCTGGGATGAATCTGGCACCTGTGGACAGGGGAAACATTATAGAAGTATTCTATCTCTTGATATGAACTGCTTGACCTATAACAGTTTTTTATGATAGCGAATATCCTAAGACTAAACTTATTCTGGATGTAGAATCTCTTCTCAATTCAACTCCTTTTCAGTGTCTTTTGGACTGTGTAGCTCTTCTCCAAATGCAAACGGTAATTATTCACCAAACCCTCGATTATACTTTTTTAAAGTGACACATTTTACACTGCTTGTTAAATTGCATTTTAGTGCTTTCTTTGAAAATTGCCTTTTTGCTGCTTTACAGTTGTTTTGCCACCAGAATATGTGTTGCCAGGTAAATATTTTCAAATCTCACTTTTCTTATAAAATTATTAGATAGACGAGCAGGCCTACATAATGTTCATGGCCAATCAAAGGTTTTTGCGTTATTAGTATCGGCAGATTGGATTTTTCTTTTATGTTTAAGACACATTTCTGTTATATGGGAGACCAGACAGAATCAGATGTGGTTTGCACAGACGAGGAGCCACCCATTGTGGGTGGCGATTTGTGAAAGGTGTTTATTTCATGAAAGTGAAATGTGTGTTCTAGATAATACTCTCATAGGCCTAAATGAAATGTTGAAATATCTGACTCCTTTACTGAGACGTAAACCTCATTATTTTTATTTTCTCTGAGTTTTCTAGTTTGTAGGCTAATCTGGCCAGAATCCATAGGGGGGGGGGAGATCTTGTGAGGGCTCGGGCTCGAGAAATCTATCTGAGTCAGAAATCTATTAAAGAATAATTCTCACCCTACAGTATTTGTATGTTTTAGAATCTGGTAATTGAACAAACTTATGTCTTCAATATGAAACTACAGATCTGTGCAACAGTGCAAACAGCAATTTGAGCATTGATTTTATTATGTCTATATAAGCTAAGTGCCATTTAAGAACCATTAAAGCTTCTTCTTGCTATTCATTCAGATATCGAAATTGTAGTATTACTTACTTTGCACTGGGTATGAATTTTTCAGATTTGTTTGATAAGCATTCTAAATATTGGAAGATCGTAAGTTTATGTGTTGAGATGAGACAATCAATCACATCAATTTCAATCACGTAAATTTATATAGTGCCCCAGAGGTTAAAGTGGGTTGTGTGGGCCAGAAGCGGATCCAGGGGGGCAAACCGGCCATGCCACCAACCCCATTTGGAAATGCCCATGGGGTGAGCAGTGAAAGGGAACGCCAATTGCGCAAACAGTGGGAAAGACAAAGAGGAGTTTTATTCCCATGCGTGTACTTCCAGCGTTCCATGTAGGTGAGCAGTTGAAACACAAGCAAAGAATTTTGAGAGCAGTGGGAACGCCGCTCCCACGCGTTCCCACCCACTTTAAACCGTGAGCGTCCCTTCAAGAGGGACGCTACTCAGAGGCGCTCAAATTATCTTTTAAACCCACCGCTAGTAAGTCTAGTATGTCGTAATAAATGTGCCAATTTGTGCTAATGAACAGATGGATGTCTTGATTGCAGGTGGAAACGTAACGTTCGTTAAAAACGGCGACAAAAACCTCTATGGAAATAATGTGACCTACAGGGCAACCGTTCTAACCGAATTTTCGCAGAAATGCTGGGTTGACTTTGAGACTCCGCTACCCGCAGGAGTACTCGTTAGGTTTTTCATTTACATACACAGCCTTGATTCGACCGTCGACGCCCAGAGTCGGCGTTTGAGACTGCAGGTATGGCGAGCATCGGATCCGAACATTCCGAGTTTTCTGCTCGTCTGGCAACAGAGAGTCGAAGTAAGCTACACGGAGACAGGAGCACTCTATTCGGTAAGTAAATTCTCGTAGCTTTGTTTGGACATTAGACATTTATATTGTTCCCAATGATATATTGTAGGGCACGGTGGTGTAGTGGCTATGTTCGTTGCCTTGCAGCTGGAGGGTTGCAGGTTCGAATCCACCTCAAGTCGCCGCGTAGGGATCTTGCACAAGTCCTTCACTTGCAATTGCTCAGTGTCTCAGCGTGAAACTCCGATGCAGCGTCCGCGCTGTAGTCGGGAGCGCCTCTGAGTAGTGATATTGAAGAGGTGCTATGACAAGTGCACATACAAATATAAATCTGTAATATTCTCTAGTAGGCTATAGGTTATAAGCACAATCAGTAGGCTACATCCTCAAAAAGACTAATATTGTGGAGGAAAAATGCATGCCAACAAAGAAAGTTCCTGCCTATAGTGGGGGATAAAAATACCACTTGGAATGTAACACATACAGTTAGTCCAACGATGGTGTTTTAAAGTTACTGCTGACCGATCTGCTTAATTTGGGTGGCATCGTGTGAAGACTTAAGTATCTGAAAGAATATTTTTGAAATTAATTTAACCATTAAATCTAATCTTCTATTGTTTAATCTAATCATCTATTTTCAAAAATCCAATCTTATTTTGTTAAATCTGATCTTGTGTTGTAAAATCTGATCTGCTATTGTTCTAATAGAAGGTACCAAATAAAATTAAAGTAGTGTTCGCTCAGTATGTGCATTGCAGTTGGTCTCTGTACAGTACAGTTCAGTAGCCTAGTTAAGTTTTTTGTTCTTTTTCATTATTGTTTGTGACTCAGCAGTGTTGAGGTTTTCAGTTTCCTGTTTTTGTGTTTTTTTTCCGTTCTCTAGTATAAGTTGCTTTATCTTTTTTTGTCAGTCACTGTGTTGATTTTGCAAAGACTTCGTCATGGCCACCTTGCATCGTCAACTCATTAATAGTTGGTGTCCCTAGACAGCGGGATTTTTTAAAATCCCTTTAGGGCCTCCCTTTTTTGTAGCCAATGTGAACGATGTGTGAACCTTTCATGTATACTGGTTGCAAAATAAAAATATTTGATTGATTGATTGATTGATAAATCTAATCTTCTATTGTTAAATGAAAAAATGCTTCAGTTCAAAATGGACACCGCGGTCACAGTTAAAGCCGGAGATAAAATTGGCTTTACGAACGAGGGCAACTACGGACCGATCAGCTTCGCGTACGCGGAACGGCACCGCACGTATTTTGCTGCAGTGAATCAAACGAACAACTCGGCCACTCCAGTTCCGGTCTACCCGCTGACCGGAGATGTTGTCACGTTCAGCCCTACGTACCTGCCATCGACTTATTCTATCGCTGTTGAAGTCGACCCAAGTAAGTTCTGCGATGGAATAATGCGGTGGCTTAGTCAGGAATTTATCATGAGGGGGGGGTTATGGCGGGATGCTTATCTTTTTTCTTTTATAATTGGACAAATAACCTTAAAAGTGCTTTCCTAAGCCAATGGCGGTTTTAACCCCCAAACCCGGCCCCTTGTCTACGCCACTGGAATAATGTTTCATGCGTGGTTCTGTTGAGATAGTATTTTTAACTGTTTTATTCTGAACCAATTTGACGTTACTTGCTGTCTTAAATCTTTAACACATTGACCGCCTGTTATAGTACGAGCTGATTCGTACTTTTTTGTGGAATAGAGTTTTATGCGTGGTTCTGTTGAGATAGTACATTGCTTTGTTCTGAACCAATTAGAAGTTACTTGTTTCCTTAAATCTTTAAGAGATAGTTCAGTAAAATCCTCTGAATTTTTGCCATAACTGGATCATGTAGGCCTATGTAGGCCTATGATTAAACTGCACAAGCGAAATATATTGTTCTCTGCTCATGGACTGCAATCAGGCAGCGCCACGCCTTCTGCGTGCTGGCCCTGCGAAGTGGAATGGGTGCTGTACTGATGGACTGAGTCTTCGATCCGACAGATCTGACGTCGCGAGTAGTGTTCTAGTCCTGGGCTCTCAGGTCTTGCTATGTTCAGCGCATTGCTTCCTTGCTTTCCGCCGCTGCCACTTCTCATTAAGCAACGCCATCCACGGAAGTTCAAATCTTTCCACCTCCTTAGGAAACATTGTAGAAGTATTCTATCTCTTGATATGAACTGATTGAACTGTTACAGGTTTCTATGATAATTAGTGCGTAGCGAATATCCTAAGACTAGACTTATTCTGGATGTAGGCTAGATTCTCTTCTCAATTCAACTTCTTTTCAGTGTCTTTTGGATTGTGTAGCTCTTCTCCAAATGCAAACGGTTATTCACAGAACCTTCGTTAATGCTTTCTAAAAGTGATACATTTTATACTGTATGTTCAGTTGCATTTTAATGCTTTCTTTGAAAATTGTCTTGTTGTTGCTTCACAGTTTTGCCACCAGAATTGCCAGGTAAAAATTTTCAAATCTGACTTTTCTTATACATTTATTAGATAGACGCGCAGGCCTACATAATGTTCATGACCGATCAAAAGTTGTTGCGTTAGCCTATTAGCATCAGCAGATTGGATTTTGCTTTTATGTTTAAAACCAAAATTCCTATTCCATGCGAGAGACCATGGCAGAGAGAAAAATCAGATGTGGTTTGCCCAGATGATGAGGCACCGATTGTGGATGGCGATTTGTGAGAGGTGGTTGTTTCACTGATTGGCAATTTCATGGAATAGGATATCTATTTCAATCGGTGTGGAATTGGCAGTTGCGGTTGCAACTGTTGAAAAGTTCATTTGTGCAACATGGGAGTGTTAGGTTGAATTTCCATAATTAATTGCACAGCTTAAGTATCTCGTCAGGCCCGGCCCTAGGGCTTGCGGGGCCCAAGGCAGCAGCGGGTTCTCAAGCATAAATTTATGCAGTTGACTTCCTGTCAATACGGCACTGGTGGGGAGAGTCACCTAAGATGCGACACTCAACGCTGTTTTCCAAATTTCTTTAGAGCTACGTGCACTAGTTTTAAAACAAACCACATTGATCATTGATGTGGCATATACAGGATACATATTTGACTTTCAAACGAGGTATGCATGCAAAAGATTAGCAAGTTTCCAAGAATGCGATAGGCTATTATTGTCATTGAAACAATTACTACTAATAATTATTAGTAATTTTTCAATGGGACATTTTATATCCCATCTTAAGCATGCAACTACAGTACACGGTGTCCCAATGGAACTGATAGGCATACCCTTTTTGTTTTGGCGATAGCCTATTATACTTGTCAATTCTAAATGAAACTATAAAATTTCAGAGAATGTAAGAGGGACAAATTATGAACGCTTCCTGAAAATTGTAGGCTGTCCAGTTCTACGAACAGAGTCCGAAGTTATGCACATTCAAATTTGGGCAAAGAAAATTTTAAGTTTCCAACATGTAAAAGATAGTAGGGCCTAAGTGTTTTCTGGAGAGAATTTTACATGCAAGTCAACGCTAAGAAGCAGGCTAGCTGTGACTTTCCTTAAGTTTAGCGAAGTTTCGTTCTTTCAAAATCACCATGTCTCATTCGCGTGGCACTTGACTGCAAGAATAGTTCTTATATCGAATAAGAAAAAATTATAGCCAGCAGCGCGGGGCCCCTGGAAGCGCGGGGCCCAAGGCGGTTGCCTCGCTCGCCTTGCCCTAAGGCCGGGCCTGTATCTCGTAGCCTAGCATTTTTCATCGCAGGTTTTCAATTCTTGTAAAAGCAGATGTGATTTCATGTAAATTTCTGATCGTCACATGAAAATGTATAGTGAAAAAGCTTATTCACTTGTACAATATCATAACATCAAGTCTGAAAGAACTCTATTAAATAGAGTTCTTTCAGACTTGATGTAATGAATTGGCACCAAATTTTGGTCTTTCAAATTTGGTGCACTGGGGCAGGATCTGTGGTCAATATTGGTCCAGTGGACAGAGGACACATTACAGAAGTATTCTGTCTCTTGATATGAACTGATTGACCTGTAACAGTTTGTTTATGATAGCCTAATTAGTGCGTAGCGAATATCCTTAGTCTAAAATTATTCTGGATGTAGAATCTCTTCTCAATTCAACTCCTTTTCAGTGTTTTTTGGACTGTGTAGCTCTTCTCCAAATGCAAACGGTTATTCACACTTTTCACAGAACCCTCGTTTACGTTTTTCTAAAAGTGACACATTTTAAACTGCTTGCTGAGTTGCATTTTAGTGCTTTCTCTGAAAATTGTCTTTTTGTTGCTTTACAGTTTTGCCACCAGAATATGTATTGCCAGGTAAATATTTTGAAATCTGACTTTTCTTATAAATTTATTAGATAGACGAGCAGGCCTACATAATGTTCATATTATCTTTTAAACACAACGCAAGCAAGACTAATATATCACAACAAATGTGCAAAGTTGTGCTAATGAACAGATGGATGTCTTGATTGCAGGTGGAAACGTAACGTTCGTCAGAAACGGCGACAAAAACCTCTATGGAAATAATGTGACCTACAGGTCAACCGCTCTAACCGAATCTTCGCAGAAATGCTGGGTTGACTTTGAGACTCCGCTACCCGCAGGAGTACTCGTTAGATTCTTCATTTACATACACAGTCTTGATTCGACCATCGACGCCCAGAGTCTACGTTTGAGACTGCAGATCTGGAGAGACTCGGATCTGAATATTCCGAGTTTTCTGCTCGTCTGGCAACAGAAAGTCGAGATTAACTACACGGCCACAGGAGCGCTCTATTCGGTAAGTAAATTCTCGTAGCTTTGTTTGGACATTAGACATTTATATTGTCCCCAACGATATAATTATTGTAGGGCACGGTGGTGTAGTGGGTGTGTTCGTTGCCTTGCAGCTCGATGGTTGCAGGTTCGAATCCACCTCAAGTCGCCGCGTAGGGACCTTGCACAAGTCCTTCACTTGCAATTGCTTAGTGCCTCGGCGTGAATCTCCGATGCCGTGTCCGCGCCGTAGTCGGGAGCGCCTCTGAGTAGGAATATTGAAGAGGTGCTTAGACAAGTGCACATACAAACAATATACATCCGTAATTTTCTCTAGTATAGGTTATAAGCACAATCATAAAATGCTTCATCAGGCTAATATTGTGGAAGCAAAAGGCATGCCAACAAGGAAAGTTCCTGCCTATAGCGGGGGATAAAAATACAATTTGGGAATGTGACACATAGGCTACAGTTAGTCCAACAATGGTGTTTTAAAGTTGCTGCTGATCGATCTGCTTAACTTGGGTGACATCGTGTGAAGACTTAAGTAGGCTAACTGGGAAATATTTTTGAAATTGTTAACCATTAAATCTAATCTTCTATTGTTAATTCTAATCATCTATTGTCAAAAATCCAATCGTCTATTGACAAATCTGATCTTCCATTGTAGAATCTAATCTTCTATTGTTAGTAGGCTACTGATCTTGTGTTGTAAACTATGATCTGCTATTGTTCAATCTGATTTTCCAGTATTGAATGTAATCTTCTTTTGTTAAATGAAAAAATGTTTCAGTTCAAAATGGACAAGACGGTCACAATTAAAGCCGGAGATAAAATTGGCTTTACGAACGAGGGCAGCTACGGACCGATCAGCTTCGCGTACACGGAACGGCACCGCACGTATTTTGCCGCAGTGAATGTGACGAACAACTCGGCCACTCCAGTTCCGGTCTTTGCGCTGACAGGAGATGTTGTCAAGTTCAACCCTACCTACTTGCCGTCGATTTATTCTATCGCTGTTGAAGTCGACCCAAGTAAGTTCTGCGATGGAATAATGCAGTGACGTTGCCAGAAATTTATCATTAAGTTGGGGGGATTTAAGGCCGGATGCTTGCTTAAGTTGTTTTTTCTTATATAATTGGACAAATAACCTTTAAAACACTTTCTTCCTAAGCCAATTGTGGTTTTAACTTTCCAAACCCATTGTCTACGCCACTGGAATAATGTTTCATGCGTGTTTCTGTTGAGATACCGGTAGTATTTTTAACTGTTTTATTCTGAACCAATTTGAAATTACTTGTTTTCTTAAATCTTTAACACGTTGACCGCCTATAATACTTGATTCGTTCGTTTTTTGTGGAATAGAGTTTCATGAGTGGTTCTGTTGATATATTTCATTGCTTTATTCTGAACCAATTTGAAGTTACTTGTTTTCTTAACTCTTTAAGAGATTGTTTAGTAAAATTTTCTGAATTTTTGCCATAACTGCATCATGTAGGGCTTGTAGGCCCTATGTATGATTAAGCTGCACAAGCGAGATATATTGTTCGCTGCTCATGGACTGCGAACAGGCAGCGCCACGCCTTCTCCGTGACTGGCCCTGCGACCTGGAATATGAGCGTTGTAGGCTACCACTCTCCGTCAAATGCCTATTGGTCGCTCTGTCTCAATCAATTCTCACTGTTCTGAAGACTATCCTATTCGACCGAGGTTGGACTATGAGCGATCCTGAGTAGGCACAGTAGCTGCATTCTGCACAGAGGTTTTTGAAAATGCTTCTCCTTAACTGTTCTGTCCGGACCGTCCTTTAGACTTTGGCATTTGATTATGTTGCTTATACTACATTTTACTACTTACAGCTCAGCCTGGACCACCGGGACCGACGGGTGCAACAGGTTACAGTGTAGCGTCTGGTAGGACTACTGTTGGAGCCACTGGATACACAGGTCAGTGGGTTATTGGTCAGTTGGTTATTTTTTAGTTGGTTATTGGTTACTTGGCTATTGCTCAGTTGGTAATTGGTTAGTTGGTTATTGCTCATGGCGGCTTTAACCTACAAACCTCTTGTATACACCATTGTAATAATGTTTCATGCGGTATCCGTTGAATTCAGCGCGCACATTTCAGCGACCTTCATTTCAGCGACCTCAATTCGCCGCCGCACAATTGAGCGCGTATTCAATTCGGCGACCTTCATTTCAGCGCCTACTCAATTCGCCGCCGCACATTACAGCGCGTATTCAATTCGGCGACCTTCATTTCAGCGATCAAAAGGACGTTGCTAAAGGCCTAAACCGTGCGCAAACAACACGTTTTATTGATAATAACATCAAAGCAAAATCAAAGCAAAAACCAAATGTGGATGTGGATCGGTAAGGGTAAACACCTGTCGCTGTCATTCAGGCGTGATTGCGTGAATTTATAGCTTGTTAGTGTCATTCAGTCACTCCAATATGAAGCTAATACCTGTTGGTGTAATCTACGACAGCATGAATCGTTGCCAGCAGTCCAGCTTCCATTTAGGCAAAAATTCGTTTCATCCAACTTCTATTTAAATAACAATTATTTTTGTCCATCCAGCTCCTATTTAAGCAAGAAAATTTTCTTCAATCCAGCTTCCATTTAAGCAAGAACATTTTCATCAATTCAGCTTCCATTTAAGCAAGAGTATTTTCATCAATCCATCTTTCAATTAACTAAGAACATTTTCATCAATCCAGCTTCTATTTAAGGAGGAAAGTTTTCATCAATCCAGCTTCTATTTAACCCAGAACGTTTTCATCAATCCAGCTTCCAATTAACCAAGAACATTTTCATCAACCCAGCTTCTATTTAGGTTTTGGCCTTTAGCAACGTCCCTTTGAAGCAGCGCTGAAATGAAGGTCGCCGAATTGAATACGCGCTGTGATGTGCGGCGGCGAATTGAGGTCGCTGAAATGAAGGTCGCTGAAATGTGCGCGCTGAATTCAACGTAAACCGTTTCATGCTTGGTTCTGTTGAGCTAGTATTTTTAACTGTTTTATTCTGAACCAATTTGAAGTCACTTGTTTTCTTAAATCTGTAAGAGATAGTTTAGTAAAATCATGTGCATTTTGGCCGTAACTGCATCATGTATGTATGATTCAGCTGCACAAGCGAAATATATTGTTTTATGCTCATGAACTGCGAACAGGAAGCGCCACGCCTTCTCCGTGACTGGCCCTGCGACCCGGAATGGGCGCTGTACTACTCTCTGACAAATGCCTATTGGTCGCTCTGTTTCAATCAATTCTCACTGTTCTTAAGACTGTCCTATTCGACCGTGGTTGGACTGGAAGCGATCCTGAGTTGGCAACTTTGAAGGGGCGCTATATAAAATTGCTGCCATAAATAAGCCTAAGTACTTAATCTGACTTGTTTTCTCTGCACAGTAGCTGCATTCTGTGCGTGAGCTTATTCACGAGCACGGAGGTTTTTGAAAATGCTTCTCATTAACTGTTCTGTCCGAACTGTCCTTTAGATTTTTGTAGTTTGATTTTGTTGCTTACACTACATTTTATTACTTACAGGTCAGCGTGGACCAACGGGAGCGACGGGTGCAACAGGTTCCAGTGAAGCGTCTGGTTATGTGGGAGCCACTGGATACACAGGTCAGTTGGTTATTGCTCAGTTGGTTATTGGTCGTTGGTTATTGGTTAGTTGGTTATTGGTTAGTTGGTTATTGGCCAGTTGGTTATTGGTTAGTTGGTTATTGGTTAGTTGGTTATTGGTCAGTTGGTTATTGGTCAGTTGGTTATTGGTTAGTTGGTTATTGCTTAGTTGGTTATTGGTCAGTTGGTTATTGGTTAGTTGGTTATTGGTTAGTTGGTTATTGGTCAGTTGGTTATTGGTCAGTTGGTTATTGGTTAGTTGGTTATTGGTTAGTTGGTTATTGGTTAGTTGGCTATTGCTCAGTTGTCTATTGCTCAGTTGGCTATTGCTCAGTTGGTAATTGGTTAGTTGGATTTTGCTCGTGGTGGTTTAACCTACAAACCCCTTGTCTACACCACTGTAATAATGTTTCGTACTTGGTTCTGTTGAACTAGAATTTTTAACTGTTTATTCTGAACCAATTTGAAGTCACTTGTTTTCTTAAATATTTAAGAGATAGTTTAGTAAAATCCTGTGCATTTTGGCCATAACTGCATGTATGTATGATTAAGCTGCACAAGCGAAATATATTGTTCTCTGCTCATGGACTGCAAACAGGCAGCGCCACGCCTTCTCCGTGACTGGCTCTGCGACCTGGAATATGGGTGCTCCACTACTCTCTTTCGAATGCCTATTGGTCACTCTGTGTGTAAAATCTCAATTCTCACTGTTCTTAAGACTGTTCTATTCGACCGAGGTTTAACTGGAAGCGATCCTGAGTTGGCAACCTTGAAGGGGCGCTATAGAAAATTGCTGCAATAAATAAGTACTTAATTTGACTTGCTTTCTCTGCACAGTAGCTGCATTCTGTGCGTGAGCTTATTCACGAGCACAGAGGTTTTTGAAAATGCTTCTCATTAACTGTTCTGTCCGGACTGTCCTTTAGATTTTTGGAAGTTGATTATGTTGCTTACATTACATTTTATTACTTACAGGTCAGCGTGGACCAACGGGAGCGACGGGTGCAACAGGTTCCAGTGTAGCGTCTGGTTATGTGGGAGCCACTGGATACACAGGTCAGTTGGTTGTTGGTCAGTTGGTTATTGGTCAGTTGGTTATTGGTTAGTTGGTTATTGGTTAGTTGGCTAATGCTCAGTTGGTTATTGGTTAGTTGGATATTGCTCAGTTGGTTATTGCTCAGTTGGTTATTGGCTAGTTCGCTATTGCTCAGTTTGTTATTGGTCAGTTGGTTATTGGTTAGTTGGTTATTAGTCAGTTGGTTATTAGTCAGTTGGTTATTTTTCAGTTGGTTTAAGTCAGTCGGTTATTGGTCAGTTGGGTATTTGTCAGTTGGTTATTGATCAGTTGGTGATTGGTTAGATGGTTATTGGTTAGTTGGTTATTGGTTAGTTGGTTATTGGTCAGTCGGTTATTGGTCAGTTGGTTATTGGTCAGTCGGTTATTGGTCAGTCGGTTATTAGTCAGTTGGTTATTTTTCAGTTGGTTTAAGTCAGTCGGTTATTGGTCAGTTGGTTATTGGTCAGTTGGTTATTGATCAGTTGGTTATTGGTGAGTTGGTTATTGGTTAGTTGGTTATTGGTTAGATGGTTGTTGGTTAGTTCGTTGTTGGTCAGTTGGTTATTGGTCAGTTGGTTACTGGTTAGTTGGTTATTGGTTAGTTGGCTATTGCTCAGTTGGTTATTAATTAGTTGGATATTGATCAGTTGGTTATTGCTCAGTTGGTTATTGGCTAGTTCGCTATTGCTCAGTTGGTTATTGGTTAGTTGGCTATTGCTCATGGTGGCTTTATCCTACAAACTTCTTGTCTACAGCATTGTAATAATGTTTCATGCTTGGTTCTGTCGAGATAGTATTTTTAACTGTTTTATTCTGAACTAATTTGAAGTCACTTGTTTTCTTAAATCTTTAAGAAATAGTTTAGTAAAATCCTGTGAATTTGGCCATAACTGCTTGTGCAGCTTATGATTAAGCTGCACAAGCGAAATAGATTGTTCTCCGCTCATGGACTGCGAACAGGCAGCGCCAAGCCTTCTCCGTGACTGGCCCTGCGACCTGGAATGGGCGCTGTACCACTCTCCGTCAAATGCCTATTGGTCGCTCTGTCTCGATCAATTCTCACTGTTCTTAAGACTGTCCTATTCGACCGTGGTTGGACTGGGAGCGATCCTGAGTAGGCAACCTTGAAGGGGCGCTATATAAAATTGCTGCAATAAATAAGTTTTTAATCTGACTTGTTTTCTCTGCACAATAGCTGCATTGATCTGTGCATGAGCTTATTCACGAGCACAGAGGTTCTTAAAAATGCTGCTTCTCATTATAACTGTTCTGTCCGGACTGTCCTTTAGACTTTGGCATTTCATTTTGTTGCTTACACTACATTTTATTACTTACAGGTCAGCGTGGACCAACGGGAGCGACGGGTGCAAAAGGTTCCAGTGGAGCGTCTGGTTATGTGGGAGCCACTGGATACACAGGTCAGTTGGTTATTGGTCAGTTGGTTATTGGTCAGTTGGTTATTGGTCAGTTGGTTATTGGTTAGTTGGCTATTGCTCAGTTGGTTATTGGTTAGTTGGATATTGCTCTATTGGCTATTGCTCAGTTGGTTATTGGTTAGTTGGCTATTGCTCAGTTGGTTTTTGGTTAGTTGGATATTGCTCTATTGGCTATTGCTCAGTTGGTAATTGGTTAGTTAGCTATTGCTCATGGTGGTTTTAACCAACAAACCCCTTTTCTACACCACTGTAATAATGTTTCATGCTTGATTCTGTCGAGATAGTATTTTTAACTGTTTTATTCTGAACCAATTTGAAGTCACTTGTTTTCTTAAATCTTTAGGAGATAGTTTAGTAAAATCCTATGAATTAAATTGGCCATAACTGCATGTATGTACGATTAAGCTGCACAAGCGCGAAATATATTGTTCTCCGCTCATGGACTGCTAACAGGCAGCGCCACGCCTTCTCCGTAACTGGCCATACGACCTGGAATGGGCGCTGTACCACTCTCCGTCAAATGCCTATTGGTCGCTCTGTCTCAATCAATTCTCACTGTTCTTAAGACTGTCCTTGTCCTATTCGACCGAGGTTGGACTGGGAGCGATCCTGGGTAGATAGCCTTGAAGGGCCGCTATATTAAATTGCTCTGCAAAATAGCTCCATTCTGTGCATGAGCTTATTCACGAGCACAGAGGTTCTTAAAAATGCTGCTTCTCATTATAACGGTTCTGTCCGGACTGTCCTTTAGACTTTGGCATTTGATTTTGTTGCTTACACTACATTTTATTACTTACAGGTCAGCCTGGACCACCGGGACGGACGGGTGCAACAGGTTACAGCGTAGCGTCTGGTTCTGTGGGAGCCACTGGATACACAGGTCAGTCGGTTATTGGTCAGTTGATTATTGGTCAGTTGGTAGACGTTTCATGTTGCTTCTCAAACCGTTTCCTGTTTATTCATTAGCCTATCGGTGGTGAGATTATCATGCCATTGTGTGCTCTGATTTTTCTTAAGAGGCTATTTGAAGAAACATGAGCAGGATGATAATTATTATCAAATGAGGAGATGCGCTGTGTAGTGTTATTGTACGAGATCTGTTGAAATCCAATTTTCTCACCAATTGATATTTTTGGCTGCTGGCCAGGGCCCATTCAACATGATCCATTGCATTCCTAAAACTGTTGCTTTTGGTCTACATAATTATGATCAGGAGCTCTCCTGATCAGTAACCAGAAAAAGTGCTACATAATTTCTTGTGTGAATGAATGAATGATTGAAAGCTTGTTTGTCATCGGTCGGTGTCATGTGATAGAGTCTCACCCTAAAAGTCTGCCCAGCCCGGATACTTTATTTTGAAACAGATTCTCTTATAGACGGATTCATTCCAGAATAAATTTGCCCCCGGAGAGTATATTCTGAAATAAAGTCTCCGGAAGTGCAAGGAATTCTTCCTACGTCTATGTCTCTGTGATATAAAATCTCCACGTTCAGCGTGAAATGGGCTACAGTTCTAATGACAAGGGAGAAGATTGAACACCTGTCCTCTTGTGTCCAGAAATGAAAACGATCTAGTTAATTTACCATACCCATTACCCACACACTTTTTCGTAATATTTGTACATATTAAGTGTCTGTGTTTGTTGTGGTTGCTGAAGTGCTAATTGTTAGTGTTGTTTCTTTTCTTGAAAAAATTGGTGCTGTTGCAATTGTTGAAAAGTTCTGTTGTGCATCATGGGAGTCTTAGGTTGAATTTCCATAATTAATTGCACAGTTTAATTGTCTCGTAGGATTTTTCACCGCAGGTTTTCAATTCTTCTAAAAATCAGATGTGATTTCATTTTAAATTCATTATCGTCACATGAAAATGTAGTGAAAAAGCTTATTCACTTGTACAATTTCATACCATCAAGTCTAAAAGAACTCTATTTGGTCTTTCAAACTTGGTGCCAGGGCAGGATCTGGGGTCAATCTGGGACCTGTGGATAGGCGAAACATTGTAGAAGTATTCTATATCATGATATGAACCTATTGACCTGTAACAGTTTTTTATGATAATTAGTGCGCGGCGATTATCCTAAGACTAAACTTATTCCGGATGTAGAATCTCTTCTCAATTCAACTCCTTTTCGGTGTCTTTTGGACTGTGTAGCGCTTATCCAAATGCAAATCACAAACGTTTTTCCTAAGCCAACGGTGCACGGTTTTAACCCCCAATCCCCTTGTATACGCCACTGGAATAATGTTTCATGCGTGGTTCTGTTGAGATAGTATTTTTAACTGTTTTATTCTGAACCAATTTGAAGTTACTTGTTTTCTTAAATCTATAACACATTGACCGCCTAGTACGAACTGATTCGTACGGTTTTTTGGAATAGTTTCATGCGTGTTTCTATTGAGAATGCTTTATTTTGAACCAATTTAAAGTCACTGGTTTTCTTAATTCTTTATTTAAGAGATATAGTTTAGCAAAATCCTGTGAATTTTTGCCATTGCTGCATGTATGTATTATTAAGCTACACAGGCGAAATATATTGTTCTCTGCTCATGGACTGCAATCAGGCAGCGCCACGCCTTCTTCGTGACTGGCCCTGCGATCTGGAATATAGGTCAAATGCCTATTGGTCGCTCTGTCTCAATCAATTCTCACTGTTCTTAAGACTGTCTTTTTCGACCGAGGTTGGACAGGGAACGATCATGGGTAGATAGCCTTGAAGGGCCGCTATATTAAATTGCTCTGCAAAATAGCTCCATTCTGTGCATGAGCTTATTCACGAGCACAGAGGTTCTTAAAAATGCTGCTTCTCATTATAACTATTCTGTCCGGACTGTCCTTTAGACTTTGGCATTTGATTTTGTTGCTTACACTACATTTTATTACTTACAGGTCAGCCTGAACCACCGGGACGGACGGGTGCAACAGGTTACAGTGGAGCGTCTGGTTCTGTGGGAGCCACTGGATACACAGGTCAGTCGGTTATTGGTCAGTTGGTTATTGGTCAATCGGTTATTGGTTAGATGGGTATTGGTCAGTTGGTAGACGTTTCATTTTGCTTCTCAAACCGTTTCCTGTTTGTTCAGTATCGGTGGTGAGATTAACATGCCGTATTGTGCTCTGATTTTTTGTAAGAGGCGATTTGAAGAAACATGAGCAGGATGATAATTATTATCAAATGAGGAGATGCTGTGTCGTGTTGTTGCTCGAGATCTGTTGAAATCCAATTTTCTCACCAATAATATTGATGTTTTTGGCTGCTGGCCATGGGTCCCATTCTACATGATCCATTGCATTCCTAAAACTGTTACTTTTGGTCTACATTTGGTGAGAAGCTCTCCTGATCAGTAACCAGAGAAGGTGCTACATAATTCCTTGTGTGAATGAATGAATGATTGAACGCTTGTTTGTCATCGGTCGGTGTCATGTGATAGAGTCTCACCCTAAAAGTCTCCCCATCCCCGGAGACTTTATTTTGAAACAGATTCTCTTATAGACGGACATTCCAGGATAAATTTGCCCCCGGAGAGTATATTCTGAAATAAAGTCTCCGGAAGTGCAAAGAATTCTTCCTACGTCTATGTCTCTGTGATATAAAATCTCCACGTTCAGCGTGAAATGGGCTACAGTTCTGATGAGAAGGGAGAAGATTGAACACCTGTCCTCTTGTGTCCAGAAAATCAAAACGATCTAGTTAATTTACCATACCCATTACCCACACACTTTTTCGTAATATTTGTACACATTAAGTGTCTGTGTTTGTTGTTGTTGCTGAAGTGCTAATTAATTGTTAGTGTTGTTTCTTTTCTTGAAAAAATTGGTGCTGTTGCAATTGTTGAAAAGTTCTGTTGTGCATCATGGGAGTCTTAGGTTGAATTTCCATAATTAATTGCACAGTTTAAGTGTCTCGTAGGATTTTTCACCGCAGGTTTTCAATTCTTCTAAAAATCAGATGTGATTTCATTTTAAATTCATTATCGTCACATGAAAATGTAGTGAAAAAGCTTATTCACTTGTACAATTTCATACCATCAAGTCTAAAAGAACTCTATTTGGTCTTTCAAATTTGGTGCCAGGGCAGGATCTGGGGTCAATCTGGGACCTGTGGATAGGCGAAACATTGTAGAAGTATTCTATATCATGATATGAACCTATTGACCTGTAACAGTTTTTTATGATAATTAGTGCGCGGCGATTATCCTAAGACTAAACTTATTCCGGATGTAGAATCTCTTCTCAATTCAACTCCTTTTCGGTGTCTTTTGGACTGTGTAGCTCTTCTCCAAATGCAAATCACAAACGTTTTTCCTAAGCCAATGGTGCACGGTTTTAACCACCAAACCCCTTGTCTACGCCACTGGAATAATGTTTCGTGCGTAGTTCTGTTGAGATAGTATTTTTATCTGTTTTATTCTGAACCAATTTGAAGTTACTTGTTTTCTTAATTCTTTAAGAGATATAGTTTAGTAAAATCCTCTGAATTTTTGCCATTACTGCATGTATGTATTATTAAGCTGCACAGGCGAAATATATTGTTCTCTGCTCATGGACTGCAATCAGGCAGCGCCACGCCTTCTTCGTGACTGGCCCTGCGATCTGGATGCCTATTGGTCGCTCTGTCTCAATCAATTCTCACTGTTCTTAAGACTGTCCTATTCGACCGAGGTTGAACTGGGAGCGATCATGGGTAGATAGCCTTGAAGGGCCGCTATATTAAATTGCTCTGCAAAATAGCTGCATTCTGTGCATAAGCTTATTCACGAGCACAGAGGTTCTTAAAAATGCTGCTTCTCATTATAACTGTTCTGTCCGCACTGTCCTTTAGAGTTTGGCATTTGATTTTGTTGCTTACACTACATTTTATTACTTACAGGTCAGCCTGGACCACCAGGACGGACGGGTGCAACAGGTTACAGTGTAGCGTCTGGTTCTGTGGGAGCCACTGGATACACAGGTCAGTCGGTTATTGGTCAGTTGGTTATTGGTCAATCGGTTATTGGTCAGTTGGTAGACGTTTCATGTTGATTCTCAAACCGTTTCCTGTTTGTTCAGTATCGGTGGTGAGATTAACATGCCGCAGTGTGCTCTGATTTTTCAAAAGAGGCTATTTGGATTTGAAGAAACGTGACCAAGATGATATTATCAAATGAGGAGATGCTGTACGTGTCGTGTTATTGCTCAGTTGAAATCCAATTTTCTCACCAATTGATGTTTTGGCTGCTGCTCAGGGTCTGATTCAACATGCTTCATTGCATTCCTAAAACAATTTTATATGCTTTTATTTAATTAAATTTAGCCTGGTGGCCCCTTAACGTGTTTCAACTAAGAAAAAGGGGCCCTAAAGCAAAAAAGGTTGGGAACCACTGACATAGAGAATTGGAGACGGGGCCAATTAAGAGACAGATGCAAATAGATATAGAGGCCACAGGTTCACAAACCGCACAGGTGGGGGTGTGGTAAAACGCTGTCAATGCGTTCAATGCTTTGTGTGAGTGAAATGCAAATGCTCATTATTAGCAGCTGAAGGTTACGCTTGCTTGCTTTGGAATGAGTTGGAATGAATGACTTGAAAGAACCACCATCACATGGTGCCTGGGGTTTCTTTGGGCCTTTCTAAATGCAACGCTTTGGTTGACTTAGGCCTAAATAGGAATGATGATGACCTCATTCACAGTATTAATTGCATGCTGACATGGTACTACAGCCGAATGTTGGCAAAATCGTATGTCAACTATAATGAGATTCCTGAATAGAGTTGGTGATTGAATTGGATGATAACTTCACCAAGTCTTGTTATGGAGTCGGGCTCCTGTTAGGTCCTTGCAACCCCAACCTGTTCTCACAAAGTGTTATGTTTTTGACGACTTTTTGCTTGGCTCAAAACGACAGCCCTATATAGGCTACTAGGATCATTTTGCACAGACAAGCGTTTTGGGTCAATTTTTTTTAATCTGATGCAACTCCTTTTCGGTGTCTTTTGGAATGTGTAGCACTTCTCCAAATGCAAATCACAAATCTCCCGTGTTCTCCACCCACAACGTTATTCACAGAACCCTCGTTAAAGTTTTTTTAAAGTGACACATTTTAAACTGCTAGTTGAGTTGCATTTTAGTGCTTTCTTTGAAACTTGTCTTTATTGCTTTACAGTTTTGCCACCAGATAAATCGCCAGGTAAATATTTTAAAATCTGACTTTTCTTATAAATTTATTAGATAGACGAGCAGGCCTACCAATCAAAAGTTTTTGCGTTATTAGCATGATTGCATCGGCAGATTGGATTTCCTTTTATGTTTAAAACACATTCATATTCTATGTGAAAGACCATGGCAGACAGAAAAATCAGATGTGTTTTGCACAGATGATGAGGTAGGCCTACCCATTGTGTGTGGCGATTTGTGAGAGGCGGTTGTCTCACAGAGTTGCAATTTCATGAAATAGGCTATCTAGCCTATTTCAAGCGGTGCATGTGGAATTGGCAGTTGCGGTTGCAAGTGTTGAAAAGTCCATTTGTGCATCATGGGAGTGTCAGGTTGAATTTCCATAATTAATTACACATCTTAAATGTCACGTAAGATTTTTCACCGCAAGTTTTCAATTCTTGTAAAAATCAGATATGATTTCATTGTAAATTTATGATCGTCACATGAAAATGTAGTGAAAAGCTTATGCACTTGTACAATATCATACCATCAAGTCTGAAAGAACTCTCTTTAGTCTTGCAAATTTGGTGCCAGGGCAGGATCTGGGATCAATCTGGGACCTGTGGATAGGGGAAACATTATAGAAGTATTTTATCTCTTGATATGAACTGTTATAGCCTACCTGTAACAGTTTTTTACGATAATTAGTGCGTGCGCGAATATCCTAAGACTAAACTTATTCTGGATGTAGATTCTCTTTTCAATTCAACTTCTTTTCAGTGTCTTTTGGATTGTGTAGCTCTTCTCCAAATGCAAACAGTTGTTCACAGAACCCTCGTTAATGCTTTCTAAAAGTGATACATTTTAAACTGTTTGTTCAGTTGCATTTTAATGCTTTCTTTGAAAATTGTCTTTTTGTTGCTTTACAGTTATGCCACCAGAATATGTATTGCCAGGTAAACATTTTGAAATCTGACTTTTCTAATAAATTTATTAGATAGACGAGCAGGCCTACATAATGTTCATGACCAATCAAAAGTTGTTGCATTATTAGTATCGGCAGATTGGATTTTGCTTTTATGTTTAAAAACATTCTTAGTATATGGAAGAGATCAGACAGAATCAGATGTGGTTTGCACAGATGAGGAGGCACCCATTGTGGGTAGAGATTTGTGGGAGGTGGTTATTTCATGAAATATCTAGGCTATTTCAATTTGTGTGTCGAATTGGCAGATCCAATTGCGTGAGCAATGGGAAAGACAAAGAAGAGTTTTATTAGAATGCATGTATTTCCAGCGTTGAATGCCAGGCAGATGAGCAGTTGGAACACAAGCAAAGAATTCGAGAGCAGAGGGAACGCCGCTAACACGCGTTCCCAACTTCCCACCCACTTTAAACCGTGAGCGCCCCTTCAAGAGGAGCTCAACTCAGAGGTGCTCAAATTATCATTTAAGCCAAACGCACGTAAGGCTAAGACGTCATAATAAATGTGCAAAGTTGTGCTGATGAACAGATGGATGTCTTGCTTGCAGGTGGAAAGGTAACGTTTGTCAAAAACGGCGACAAAAACCTCTATGGAAATAATGTGACCTACAGGTCAACCGCTCTAACCGAATCTTCGCAGAAATGCTGGGTTGACTTTGAGACTCCGCTACCCGCAGGAGTACTCGTTAGGTTCTTCATTTACATACACAGCCTTAATTCGACCATCGACACCCAGAGTCTGCGTTTGAGACTGCAGATCTGGAGAGATTCGGATCCGAACATTCCGAGTTTTCTGCTCGTTTGGCAACAGAGAGTCGAAGTAAGCTACACGGCGACAGGAGCACTCTATTCGGTAAGTAAATTCTCGTAGCTTTGTTTGGACATTAGACATTTATATTGTTCCCAATGATATTTTAGGGCACTGTGGTGTAGTGGGTATGTTCGTTGTCTTGCAGCTGGATGGTTGCAGGATCGAATCCACCTCAAGTCGCCGCGCAGGGACCTTGGAAAAGTCCTTCACTTGCAATTGCTCAGTGCCTCAGCGTGAAACTCCGATGCAGTGTCCGCGCCGTAGTCGGGAGCGCCTCTGAGCAGCGATATTGAAGAGATGCTATGACAAGTGCACACACAAAAATATGCACCCGTAATTTTCTCTAGTAGGCCTATATGTTATAAGCACAATCAGTAAGCTTACATCCTCAAAATGATTCATCAGGCTAATATTGTGGAAGCAAAAGCATGCCAACAGGGAAGTTCCTACCTATAGCGGGGGGTAATAAAATAATTTGGGAATGTGACACATACAGTTAATTAGTCCAACAATGGTGTTTTAAAGTTTCTGCTGACCGATCTGCTTAACTTAGGTGGCATCGTGTGAAGACCTAAGTACATGTATCTGGGAGAATATTTTTGAAATTAAGCTAACCATTAAATCTAATCTTCTATTGTTAGATCTAATCATCTTTTGTCAAAAATCCAATCGTCTAATGTTAAATCAGCGCTCGTGAATAAGCTGGTGCCCCAGCGCTCGAGAATAAGCTGGTGCCCCGCGCTTGGCTTTCTAGTAGCGCTTTAGAAATTTCGAGTTTACGATTACGGTTAAATCTGATCTTCTGTTGTAAAATCTGATCTGCTATTGTTAAGTTAAATCTGATCTTCCATTGTTGGATCTAATCTTCTTTTGTTAAATGAAAAATGTTTCAGTTCAAAATGGACAAGACGGTCACAGTTAAAGCCGGAGATAAAATTGGCTTTACGAACGAGGGCAACTACGGACCGATCAGCTTCACGTACGCGGAAAATCGACGCACGTATTTTGCTGCAGTAAACCAGACGAGCAACTCGGCCATTCCAGTTCCGGTCTTTCCGCTGACCGGAGATGTTGTCAAGTTCAGCCCTATCTACTTGCCAGCGGCTTATTCTATCGCTGTTGAAGTCGACCAAAGTAAGTTCTGCGATGGAATAATGCAGTGGCGTAGCCAGGAATTTATCATTGGGGGTTTATGGCCGGATGCTTGTTTTTTCGTCTTAAATAATTGGACAAATAACCTTTTTAAAAACTTTTTTCCTAAGCCAATGGGGAGGAAGTTAACCACAAACCACCTTGTCTACGCCACTGGAATAATGTTTCATGCATGGTTCTAATTGAGATAGTATTTTCTACTGTTTTATTCTTGAAGTTACTTGTTGTCTTAAATCTTTAAGAGATATAGTTAGTAAAATCCTCTGAATTTTTGCCATAACTGCATGTATGTAGGCCTATGATTAAGCTGCACAAGCGAAATAACATTGTACTGTTCTGATTGCAATCAGAGAGGCCATGGGCGTCCACAGGAATTTTTCTAGAGGGGTGCAAACTTTTAAATAGTGGTCACATGGTCTAAATTTAATGGGTGATAGTTTGAATTTCCATATTACCACGAGAGAATCCTGTAGCCTGCCTATACGTTATGCGCCCAAAGAAAGATATATTATAGGTTCAACCTGTATAACGAATCGATAATCACATTGAAAATCGCGTTGTAACAACCACAACCAAATAATCTAAATTTATGTGCAACTATGTGAAAATCCAGAGGGGCGCAATTGCGCCCCCTTGGGCCCCGCTGCGGACGCCCATGAGAGAGGCAGCGCCACGCCTTCTCCGTGACTGGCCCTGCGATCTGGAATATGGGCGCTGTAGGCCTACTACTCTCTGTCAAATGCCTATTGGTCGCTCTGTCTCAATCAATTCTCACTGTTCATAAGACTGTCCTATTTGATCCAGGATGGACTGGGAGCGATCCTGAGTAGACAACCTTGAAGGGGCGCTATATCAAACTGCTGCAATAAATATATAAGTACTTAATCTGACTTGTTTTCTCTGCACAATAGCTGCATTCTGTGCATGAGCTTATTCACGAGCCCAGAGGTTTTAAAAAACGCTTCTCATTAACTATTCTGTCCGGAATGTCCTTAATTTGGACTTTGGCACTTGATTAGGTCTGTGTTGTTTTATTACTTACAGCTCAGCCTGGACAAACTGCACCGCAGGGTGTAACAGATTCCAATGGAGCGTCTGGTTCTGGATACACAGGTCAGTCGGTTATTGGTCAGTTGGTTATTGATCAGTTGATTAGTGGTTATCAGTTGGCTATTAATCAGTCAGTTTTTGGTCAGTTGGCTATTGGTCATTTTGTTATGGGTCAGTTGGTAGACGTTTCATGTTGCTTCACAAACCGTTTCCTGTTTGCTCAGTATCGGTGATGAGATTAACATGCCATAGTGTGCCCTGATTTTTCTTAAGAGTCTATAGGCCTATAGAGAAACATGAGCAGGGTGATATCAAATGGGGGTAAAGTTGGGTCATGTTGCTCTGTTTAAATCAAATGTTCTCAACGATTGATATTTTTGACTGCTCTGCCCTGTTTCCTATCCAACATGCTCCATTGCATTCCTAAAACTGTTACTTTTCGTCTACACTTGATCAGGAGCTCTCCTGATCAGTAACCAGAAAAGGTGATACATAATTCATTGTGTGAATGAATGAATGATTGAAAGCTTGTTTGTCATTGGTCGGTGTCACGTGATAAAATCCCCCTAAAAGTCTCCCCACCCCCGGAGACTTTATTTTGAAACAGATTCTCCCAGGCGGATCCGTTCCAGAATAAAGTTTATTTTTTGCATATTATAAAAGGAACATATTCGATGATCATACAATTATTTCTTTTGCAGGAGCTTTGGTATTGATTTTTACTGTAAGCATCGCACGATGGGTACGCCAAAGCCTGTGAGTATTATACTGTGACTCTGAAAACTTAGAAATATTTCAATTTTGTATTATTATTATTGCACAGTAAAGACGTGTATGAATTTCAACAATAATTACCGGGGTATTGTAGTAAGCATTTGCATTATTGTGCATCCCTAATTCTCTCTTACAGAGTCTTATATTTGAAGTACACCCATATTTCTCTCTTACTGACTTAAATTTGAAGTAGCCTACATCCCACCCCTTATTCTGTATTATTGAGTCTTAAATTTGAATTACGACCCATCTCTCTTACTGTGACTTAAATTTGAAGTATTCGCATTAATGTGCAGTCAGCTCAACTCATTCTTCATTAATGGAACTTGTATCATTTCAAGTATTTAATTGTGTTTTTGGACAGAGGCCTTGCATTGGAATAGCAATTTCTCTCTTTATTGCAATGTTTCTTTTCTTTCTTGTAGGATATCCTTTTAAGGAATCAACAGAAAACCGTCGTTATCTGACGGCTTGCATTTACAAGAACGAACTCCTTGTGCATACGCGGTATACGACAATATAGCTAGCCTAGTATAGTCTCGAGATTACGATTACGATAGCCTATTGTATTGCATTAAACATTTATAAAGCCTCTAGTAGGGTGAACCGTTCAGAGGCGCTCAGTATTAGCCTAGTATTGTAGAAAATGAACAATTCTATTCTTTTAAGAGTCTACCAATGGGGGTTGGGAGAACGTTCTTATACGGTTTCTGAAAGTGGGGGTTTTGACGTTGTTCGGGTGTAAATTGTTGGTGGTTGCTGAATTCCGATTAAATAAAGGCGTGAAATAAAAAAAATTGTCAATTGTGCATCATTTATGTATTGAAAAACACCTGTTGCCTCGCACTAATGAACCCACGGGTCGCTTGAAGTCACGTACCGGTATCCTATTTGATTGGGAGTACGACAACTCGTAGACATTATTGTCAGTCAGCTAGGTCACTGGCATCATCCAGTGGCATGTATACAAGGGTGGAACACGCCCATTTGGAATTGACCTATCAATATAATTATTATCACGCTTACTGGCAGAGCCAAGCCGAAGATCACGCCACGGCAGGACCTGGTGATGAAGGCAACAAAATTATTAATGGTTGCGACGGTCACGTAGCAAGAATCAAAGTGGTGGTGTTGTTGCCTATAGGAGCCGGAAAGTTCGAGGTTCGAGTCCACCTCGCTGCGTATACAGGACCTTGGGAAAGTCCTTCACCCACAATTGCTCGGCGCTTTGGCGTGAAACTCCGATGCAGTGTCCGCTCTGCATTCGGGAGCGCCTCTGAGTAGAGAGAATGGATGGGCAGACTGCGGAGGAGATTAGACGGACAAAAAGACCGAATAGAGATGGTAATAATAATTATGGAAAAGAGATGGAAGGAACAGAGAGAGGAGTGAGGAAAACTGAGGGGAAGAGCGAATGAAAAACGCAGGGGTCGTCGGGAAGACAAGGGAGCTACCAAAGTAGGTTTCGAGACAGAGAAAAATAGGCAGACAGACAGATAGATAGACAGACAGACAGAGACAAAGAGATACACACACGCAAAAAAGACAAAGAGATAGAGAAAAGAGATACAGAGACAGAGGGATAGAGAAGGAGAGGGGCATGTAGATAGACAGACAGACAGACAAAATGAAAGGAGGGAATAATGGACGGACGGATGGATGGACGGACGGACGGATGGAGTGAGACTTCTTTCCCTCTTCTCCTCCATTATCCTCGGGACGCATTCTAATACGTAGTTAATCGATTGTTCGCAAGGGAACGCCACCAGCGTCGTCGGCTTCAGCGGCGGCGGCGACTTCAGCAACCGATAAGAATGCTGATAGCGTCGCTCGTCATTCACAAGCACTTCTACACAGGCCGTCCAAAATATCCGATCGACCAATCAGACCTCATCCAATCTAATGACGCGTTGCAGAGCATTGAAAGGTGCATTTAAGAGTAAGCAAGTAAGCAAGTACGCAAGCTTTGAACGGACAGCGCGAAGTTACTATCGCAAAAGTAGAGTATCGGAGAGCGGAAAGTTGTGTATGATTCGAAATAATGCAATGACGGTAGCACGACATTTAATCCCGCGACACTTAATACCGCGACAATTAATACCGGACACTTAGTCCCGGCGACATTTAATCCCGCGTTATTTAATCCCGCGACAGTTAATCCCGGCGACATTTAATCCCGGCGACACTTAATCTCGCGACATATGATACCGCGACACTTAATACCTGTACACACGTGAGTACGAATATTTGAACAACTATAATTGTTGTCGGCAAAACTCCGAACGGCGGTCCCAAATTAAAATACTGTATATAGGTCTAGTCATATATCGTCAAATCTTGTAATAATTGTCACACGGATGTGAAAATCGCGGTTTTGTGTTCGCTTTTTTCATAGTAAACCATTGCAGTATCCTACAGAACATAAAAGAGTGAGTTTTTCACATAAAACTGGCAATGTTACTAAATGAATGCATAGAGAACTAGACCTATAGTACATGTGGTTGTATAAAACCCTTGTGATTTAAAATCAACGCAGCGGGATAAAAAGCAGCAAACTACAAGAGAGATCATAAAGTATTTAACCGCTGAGTTTGGAAGAGAATGATAATTATATTCCCAAGAGATTATGGCATTGATGACTAAAAAAGGTCATCAGTTATTTTGACAGGGAAAATTTGTATATTTTCCAGACATTTCGACCGAATGACTGAAAAAAGGTCATCAGATATATAGGGCAAAGATTTTCGAAAATGTTGGGCCCCTTCGAAAATTTCTGTATCCGCCCCTAATACTGAGTGCATACTGACGTATACTGTAGTGCAGTCAGCCAGGGCGGATACAGACATTCTCAAAGAGGGGGAAAAAAATTTACTTTGGGTCCGGAAATTGTTTGCTGATCCTGGGCAGAAAAAAATCTAACGATGTAAAATCTTACATCATACATATTAATAGAATAAATCCCAAATCAGACTCAACTGTAGATAGGAATTTTTTTTGTCAAGCTCGATTAATAGGCTATTTCTGTGTCAAGGAAACGCTGTCTATAGCGGTGCGTCAATATGGAACCGTGCAGCGCGCTTCCATGGGGGAAAGGGGTAGAAGGAATAATTACTCGCCATTACACCCTAGGCCTAATTATTGCGCGATGCAGAGTTGCAGTCATCATGCAGAAGTTACAAGGGGTCCTGAATGAGTCCTGATATCTTTAGCAATGAACTTACTCTGCAAAGAGTTCAACGGAGTGTCATACGCTTTTGAAACCATTACGATTGGAACCATATTTCATCTAAACTGTTAGCAGAAAAGCATTAGGCTAAATAGGCCTATACATTATATACATGTAGCCTATATATATATATATATATCATATGTATACAAGGTTCTTTGATTACACGTGTGCGGATTGATCTTGAAATGTACTTATGTATATATAATTATATATATATATATATATATATATATATATATATATATATATATATATATATGCATGTGTGCAGCTGTAGGGCAGTGTAGGCCTTTGGGGTGTTTGAAGAGGTCAACGTGCAATGATCAGTTGATCACGCTCCACCGAATTCGTAGAATTCACCTTTCTTGTAGGTATATTAAATGCGACGTATTATATTCTATTCGCATCGTGACGCGGCGATCATTCAAGCGTGTCGTATCCATAGCGAGACGTCAGAGACTATCACCCCTGCGGTTACGGGAGCCTCAATCCGTTCATGGTCCTGCCTCGCTCCCTCTCTCTCTCTCTCTCTATCTCGCTCAGCTTAGACTCTCTCCATTGGCACCACCGTAAAACGGGGTGACTTTGGCCCATTTTCAACTTGTTTTGATAATAAAACGATAATGCGACTGAATATTATCGATCTAGCAATTTCATCAGCAGTGCATATGGTTAGTGAGAAGCAGTGTAGAATAAAAAAAATTGTGTGATAATTTTTGAACCCTTATTTTTTTACTTTTTTGGTGGGCCAAAGTCACCCCATCAGGTGGGGTGACTTTGGCCCACAACGGTTTTACCGTTACAGGACAAAGTGGACCTATTGCTGGGATTTGGCCTAAGGAATGTGTTTTAAAATATATCTAAACTTATAATTAACACAAAAATTACTCTGGTACTGGTACTGGACCTTGTAAAACACTCGTAGAGGACTACTGCAAGGTAATAATTATGACAATTGAAATGTTCGTAAACTTAGTCTACTTCTCAATATTAATGAATCACATTGAACAATATATACACTGAAAACTAAAAAATGACTATGGTACTGTACTGGTACTTATAAAAGACTTGCAAAAGATTAGTGGGAAGTCAACTGACTAATTAAATGTCCACGAAATCCATTTATTTTCCAATGAAGAGACTTTGAGCAGATGTTTTCTTTAGTGTATGAATTTTCATAATTGCTGTTGTAGGGTAGAATATCTTATCCACATTTGCAGGCTAGTTCCAGTTCATACCACTTCTAGCTAAACAGCTGATTTGAGTTCTTTATTTATTTTGTACTTTGAGCATACCATGAAATTGTTCACCTTGGTAAATGTGACTATAGGCCCTATAACAAAGTCACATCTAAAGAAAATGATATCGTACCAAAAACCAGTCAAAATATCCTAGAAAGTGAAGTTCAAACAAGTACATTTATTAATTTTGATAGAAACATAATATATGCATCGTCAGCAGTAATTTAGAATATGGGCCAAAGTCACCCCAAACTAGGGCCAAAGTCACCCACAAAAATGTCCTTGCACTTTTAACTTACTTATTAGCGACATCGCGGAACAAACGATGCGCCATACACATGCCATTATAATGTACATTGACAAGTGTAATTGCCACCCACGGTATTATTGACCATAGTTCTCACAGAAAAATAATTTTGCACATATTAAATTTTTCACTTTTTAAGGCTTCCAAACAAATCTGGAAAATTTCAACAAATATTGCAATTAAATCAATCAATTTATTTTTAAATATTCGCTAATTAATGGCCTATCGGGCACTCCTCCGAAGTCCGGTCCCAAATTATTTCACAGCATTTGTCTCACCGTCACTTTACAAACCGTTCACATAGCCTATTTGAAGAAAATTTGGTAGGCCTACTTGTCGGTTAACAAACCGCCACACACAGAAACCCAATATACGGAATTTTACATGCAAAAATTAATTCACCTCCGGCTACATCTGAAATTTAATCGGAATTAGCGCTTGAGAAATGGAAGCTGGATGAAAGTTTTTACAGGTGAAATGGAGGTTGGATTGATGAAAAACGCAAGAGAATGGAATCTGGATTATGGTTCTTTTACAGTGAAATAGAAGTTGGATTGACGAAGATAACGCATGAGAAATAAAAGCTGGATCAAGGTATTTCTAGAGCTGAAATAGAAGCGGGATTGATGAAGAAGCGCTTAAGTAATGGAAGCTGGATGAGGGTATTTTATATCTGAATTAGAAGCTGGATTGACGAAAATAACGAGCAAGAAATAGAAGCTGGACGAAGGTATTTTTAGATCTGAAGTAGAAGCTGAATGCATATTGAAACTTTTGAAATCTGTCAAGAAATGTACGGGTAAACAAAATGGTGAACACAATGGCCTCAATAATGACTTCATTCTATATAAGGGTGGGTAAGTAAGCATTGGAGAAGCATATCTATGTGATAAGCCATGCGAAATAATTTGGGACCGGACTTCGGAGGAGTGCCGCCTATCGTAAGCCGTAAAGCACGTCAAAACCACGTGATAACTACGGAAGCCCAGAGGTGTGCAAATTAGTTTTTCAATTTGGGCCAAAGTCACCCCGTTTTACGGCATCGTGTTTGTGTCTGCGTTTTTGTGAGTGAGTGTGGGGCCGTGCAGATATTTCGCTGATAGCCCTGCTCACGATCCATGACTAATCCTCGATTTCGGTTAATTTGCAGAGTTTAGCCCTGCACGAAGTCTGTCGCCTGTCTGGTAAACATGCACTAAGTTGCGCTTCTTCTGAAATGCGTGTTGCTGCCAATGAATGGATGATATTAACAGACAGTGGAGACCAGCAGCGAGCGACTGATCTGTCATTCTGAGCATCCGTGGTATGCGTTCAGTTTGTACAAGTCGGTGTCTGCTAAAACAGTGGTACATAGGCCTACATGTAAGTCAAGTTCGTGACTACATGTATATACGCAGGTGAAATTATTGTTGAGAAGAGTGCGAGAAGCAGCAGAGCGTAATAAAGTAGAACCACAGTATAAATAAACACAGTAGGCCTACTGGTTCACGACAATAATTCGTACACGACAATATTATTGGCTCACCGGTAAATGGTGAATGGAAGCTGGATGAAGGTTCCTTATAGGTGAATAGAAGATGGATTGACAAAAATAACGCTTGAGAAATGGAAGCCGGATCAGAGCCGTTTTAACGCCTAGGCACGCGAGGCACGGGCCTAGGGCCCCGCGCAACAGAGGGGCCCCGCGGCGACCCAAAATAATAGACTACATTACATAACAAATGAGCAACATGTTATACGGACTTTGTATGTTAAACTAACATTTATTTTACACTTTTAGTACAAATATTGCTATGCTATAGGCTAGCTGTGTCAGCAGTACTATACAAATGTGACAAAATGGCACACATGCAAATACAAGGCATGAATGCAATACTCTATATCTGAGACTGAAATATTGAGGCGGAAATCGGATTACGTTCAGTGTTTAATCTAGTCATCTTCCTGGGGTGGGGGGGGGCCACCTAGAAGTGACTACGGTACCCAGATATTTCATCAAATAATAGTGTTTAGTTGCCGTTTACATTAATTACCTGGTAGTGTTATACCCGAGCTCTAATAGGCCTACCGTGATATTAGATTATATGTAATTACAATGATAAAATCCACTATTATAATATATGATACAATATGAGTAAGCTTATTAGTTTACTACTAATATTTGTACAAAGTCTATTTTTGTACTGTTGTACAACTAACACTTAGTGATGTATAGCATCATTAGTCTACTACATGGCTTCCCGATTTTGGTAGTTCTTCATTGGTTTGTGTAACATTTGTAACTATTCTAATGACTGTGTCCTGGTCAGCAATGTACATATAGGACCTTTTTGAGCAACGGGAATAGCGGATTCCAGTGCAAGAAAGTCGGTCATAGACTACACGGTAACGGCCCACTATTCCGAGGGTCCACTATTCCGAAGGTCCACTATTCCGAAGGTCCACTATTCCGAAGGTCCACTGTTCCGAAGATTGTTATATATTCATATACCCCTCCCTCCGTCCGTCCGTCTGTCCGTCCGTTTCCGTCCCCCTCCCTCCTTCCCTCCCTTCCCTTTTTCTCCTCCCTCCCATCTTCCTTCACCCTCGGTGTGAGGGAGGAAAGTAGGGGGAGGGAGCGGGACGAAGAGGGAAGGGAGAGAGCGGAGGGGAGGGATGGAGGAGGGAGGGATGCAGGGAGGCAGAGGAATGGACGGATGGATGGATGGAGAGAGGGAGGGAGGGAGATGGGACTGGGAGGGGGAGAAGGGTAGGGTGATGTAGGAGGTGTAGTGGAAGGGAGGTGGACAGGGACGGGATGAGGTATAGGGATGGGATGAGGTAAGGGGAAGAGGGGTAGGGAGGGGAGGGGAGGAGATGGGAAGGGGAGGGGTGGGAAAGGAAGGGAGGGGAAGAGGAGGGGAAAAAGGAGGGGATGAGAGGGGGAAAGAGGAAGGGGAGGATAAGGGAGGGGAGATGGGAGGGGAGGGTAAGCGGGATGGTGCGGGGAAGGGAGGTAGGGAGGGATTGTTGGACGCTCTTTTCAGCCACAGCAACGTGTGGCCGGGTTCAGCTAGTATATAAATAAAAATGTAAAAAGTTTGTTTTTAATCAAGTATCTCGGAAAGATTTTGACCGATTCCTTTCAAAATTTTACCAAAATGTTCCGTTGAAATACGATCGGGTTCGTAAAATGTTTCTTGGAAAAAGCGCAAACTTTTCGACAATTAAAAACTTTGCATTCGATGCGAGCAATAATATTTCGATTTCAAATTTGCACAAAGTGCATCTTAACGCGACCGCGTTTTTATGGCGCATATCCGCACGTCTTTTTTAGCGCATATACATATGTAGCTGTCGGTTGTACAAAATCAAGGACCTCGGAAAGTTATTCACCGTTCTTGACCGATTCCTTTCAAAATTTTACCAATTTCGAATACGATCGCTTTTGTAAATGCTTTTTTAAAGCGCAATCTTTTCGCACAATTTTGCATTCGATTCGAGCAATAATATTTCGATTTCAAATTTGCACAAAGTGCATCTTAACGCGACCGCGTTTTTATGGCGCATATCCGCACGTCTTTTTTAGCGCATATACATATGTAGCTGTCGGTTGTACAAAATCAAGGACCTCGGAAAGTTATTCACCGTTCTTGACCGATTCCTTTCAAAATTTTACCAATTTCGAATACGATCGCTTTTGTAAATGCTTTTTTAAAGCGCAATCTTTTCGCACAATTTTGCATTCGATTAGAGCGATTTCGATTTCAATGTTCACACAACCTTGCCTTTGCGAAATCGGCCGAGTGGAGGGGGCAGGGGAGGAGGAAGGGAGGGGGAGGTGGTAGGGGACGGGAGGGAAGGGGACGAGAGCGGAGGGGAGGAGACGGAGGGGAGA
>CAMAOG010000233.1:25000-30437 GCA_945859605.1 Lumbricus rubellus | reverse complement strand
CGGTTTATAAGTCCCAACATAAAAAAGTGCGACACTTGCATCGGGAACGGTAACGATTTCGAATCGGCTCTGCATGCGCCGTCTAGATACTCAGTGCAGCAAATCAAATATCTTTCTAGATTTAATGCGGTTTATTTCTACGTCAACCATACTATGCGAGGACCTCATGCAGTGGATATCGCTGTATCAATGATACAGTATCAATGATACAGTATCAATGATACAGCATCAATGATACAGTATCGTAGAGCTGTAGTTAAAAAATGGTGGGAAACGATTCTTCTCGTCTCTTACCAGTTCAAATAAGGAAATTTCTTAAAGGTTTCTCAACTGCGACAATGACACTGCGTACAGTAAGATGATTGAAGAATCGAATACGCGAGGATTTAAATTTTTAGAGTGAAATGTACAGACACCTTACAATCAGTACTTAATTGCGCTGCTTCGGTGCTCGAAATATAACCGAAGTGTTCATGGATTGAAATCTTACGGCACCGAGTGCGCTTTATGCGTTGGTGGCCAGAGAGAGCGCCTCTTTCGAGTGCCTGTCGCCATTTTGTTTGCGCAATTAGAGTGATAAGAGTGATTAGTTGTCGATGATAAATCTCTCTTCGAAGTAATCTTGCTCCTCAACTGATTAAGTCGTCAACTCATTTTATCGCCATGCAGTTATATCTATAGGCTACTATTAGGCCTATTATACAATATACATGTCCACTCATCTAGCTACTTTTCTGGATATCGCTAACGTAGCGCTATATAAGTTTACAAGATTGAATACGCCTTATCTGAACCCTCAAAACATCGGCAACTGTTAGCCTACATTTGTGTGGGTCTGACCGATATAAATATTATCTCGCGGCCTCTGGAGCTAAAAATATTTTACAGCACTGGATTGGATGATAATTGTAAAGTTTTTTTAATCATAATTACATCTCTTAGGTCATAATTGTTTCGGATAGATTATGTCCATAATAATAAAACAAACGAATGAATATTATATTATAGCCTACCACGCACGCATATTATGTGCTGAAATTAAACTAAAACACATGTGACTAAATGTAATAATTATTCTGCTAAATTCTCTTATTGTCATTTTTAATAGATGCAAAACTGTTTGACGACGTCATTTCTGCCGGTCTTGACGTCTGCAAAGAAATCACTGAATATGCACAGTAGGCTACAATAATAATAATAATTATTATTTTTATCGAAAAACACTACGATCATCGAAACACAGTATAATAATCGAAACACAATACAATAATCGAAACACAAAACAATACTCGAGACACAAAACAATACTCGAGACACAAAACAATACTCGAGACACAAAACAATACTCGAGACACAAAACAATACTCGAGACACAAAACAATACTCGACACACATTACAAATAACCGGATTGCGTCAAATTGCGGGGCAGTGCAGTGCAAAACAATTGAATGAATGAAACGACGATTTCATATTATATATATAATTTATATATATTTATATATAAATTATGTATATTATGTATACACACATATGCTATGCTTATGTATACATGTATACATATATCTATTATATATTATAGCCACATTCTATCTTAGGTAGTTTGCTAAATTCCTGTCGTCTGTCATACACAAAGAGTTAAACTGATGCGTCAGCAGTATATATATATATATATATATATATATATATCGTTCCGCTAATTGGCTCATCCATTCTGCTGTCGTCATGGTAACTAGCGGCAGCAGTTGTACGGCGTTGTCATGGAAACGAGGTCAGGTAGAAACGAGATTCCGTTTCGAAGGAGGTATATACGCGAGCATTCGCCGGAGAGAAAGACGCATAGAGACAGACAGACATACATGTATACAGACAGACATACATACAGACATGCGGACGCACACATAAAGACAGACAGATAGACATACAGAGATACATACATACAGACAGACAGGCATACATGTATACAGACAGACATATACAGACAGTCATAAAGACAGACAGACAGACATAAAGACAGACAGACAGAAGTGACCGATCATTGAAGCAATGTGTGCCATGACTTTTGAGTCGATTCAGAATAAGAACTTCTTAGAAAGTCGTCTTTATTACAGCATCTAGTCGATTAGCCACCGAGCCAAACAGATTTTTCTGAGTTGTCAGAGGTAGGCTAGGCCTATCGATGTCCATGCCTTACGAAGCCGACGTTTTAAGCCTTTAAGGTGTTCAGTGTCTGGGGTTCGGGTTAGGCATAAACAGTTGGATTAACAAAGCTTCATATCATTCCAAAAAAACTTCAGTCACTTCGACTTATTACATCAATGAAATACTGGAGAAAGAGGTCAAACTCGCATTCCAGCGAAGTGTAGGCCTAGTCTGCGCTCAGTTAACAGCCGCAAAAATGTTTCATAATAACGGCGAAGGATTATTTCAACAAGACGCTGCACGTGCAAACACATCAAAGGCCTCAGTCGAATGGTTGAACAAGAATATCAATGGATAGCCTACATCTCACCGAGGGACTGGCCGCCTAATTCGCCGGATTTGTCACCAATGGAAAATGTTTGGAGTATTATGGCGGCAACTGTTTATGCCGATACCGAACCCCAAACGACCTTAAAACGTCGGCTTTGTTACCGCTTTGTAAGGCATGGACATCGATAGGCCTACCTCTGACAACTCAGAAAAATCTATTTGGCTCGATGACTAATCGACTTGAGGCTGTAATAAAGAGTAAAGGAGACATTATTAAATACTAAATGATAATTTGTATTAATTAATTATGTGTGGATTAACAATAATGGTCGTACAATATTGTTCTAGGCAAAACTGGACGTTTATTTGGCACGAATTTGTTGACGTCACGGAAATTGGCGTTAAAATTTGATTAGAAATTCTAAGTGAGCTAGTGATCTAATTTTTTCATATTAACATTTTCATTTGAATAACCTATCCGCCAGTATAAAACTTTTCACATTATATTGTGTATAACTGTATAACATATATTTGTCTGCATTGAAAATCGTTCACGACCTATCGAGACACCCTATAACAATAATAATCACTATTATGGCGATGATGACGACGACGATGATAATGATGATGGTTGGTGATGGTGATGACGATTATGACGATGACTGTGACGATTATAATGACGAAGACGATTATAATGACGATGACAGTCCATAAAAGCATCTTTTCAGAGCACAAAATCGCTCTATAACTATAGCTATAACCTACTTTGTACTTTGTCTTCCATTGTCGTCAATATTTGCGAGAGAGTCTCCTGAACTCGCGAAATGTTATAAAGAGGTTGCTGGTGATAATCAAGCTGGTGATAATGTTGTTGTTGTTGCTATTGTCGTTAATGACGATGATGACGACGACGATGATGTTGTTTATATATATATATATACATACACATTATACAGCGAATAATCCCTGTCAATATATTTAATATCCGTGCCTACTTTGCCGAGCTTATAAACGGTAAACGCAGCTCTTCATAAAAACAACGATCTCATAATTTATATATATATATATATATATATATATATATATATATATATAATAGTATGTATATATATGTACACCCAACATTAGAGTATCTATATCAGATGGCTATTGGCTATATATATATACATGTACATGTATACATATACATGTAGATGTTCGGTGTGTACAGTGTAGTGCAGTGGTTAGAGCGTCCTGTACTATAATACTATCAGTCGATAGTTCGTGGGTTCAGAGCCTCACCATGGAAGAAATAATTATTATGCATTCAGGTATACGTGCTCAATCTTTGCCACTTGTATCCAACACAACTATGACGAGTACATCGGCCGTACACTGTCGTCGATGAGAAGGTGAGACGGCGAGGGAGAGGACTGGCCACCCACCCTCATGTATGCCGAGATTAAGAAAATGAAGTCGCTAACACTTCATATTTTCGTACAATGCAATACAATACAATACAATACAATACAATACAATACAATACAATACAACACAACACAACACAAAACAACACAACACAAAACAATGCAATACAATACCGTACAATACAATACAATACAAAGCAATACAATACAATACAATGAAATGCAATGAAATGCAAAACAATACAATACAATGCAATACAATACAATACAATAAAAATACAATACAATACAAATACAATACAATACATTACAACACAACACAATGCAATACAATACAATGCAATGCACTGCAAAGCAAAGTAAAGCAATGCAATGCAATACAATACAATACAATGCAATGCAATACAATACAATACAATACAATAAAAATACAATACAAATACAATACAATACATTACAACACAACACAATACAACACAATACAATACAATACCTGTGACTGGCTCTCGGAGTGAGTTGGACGAAGGCTGTAATTGAGTCTAACGTTGGGATAATTATGTCGTGGTGCTTCTTCGACATAATTTGTTGATGGACATGGGGGAATGGCGGGGGGTGGTGTCCTCGGTAAGTGGCTTTTCTCGGACACCCTTTGTTTGCGGTTAGTGATGTGGAGGGATGGATAATGCGGTTGCAGAGGATGGTGCGAAGTGGAGATGCTTCTTGCTGTGATGCAGCTCGATGATGATAATTGAAATTATTGCGCGTTTTGATGGCAGGGTGTGTGTCGGTGTGTCTGTCTGTATCTTTCTGTATCTTTGTGTGTATCTTTGTGTGTATAATTATGTGTGTACTTGTCTCTTTCGCTGTCTCCGTCTCTGCTTGTCTGTGTTTTTGCCGCTCTGCTTCTTTGTCTCTCTCTCTGTCTCTTTCCCTCTATCCGTCATAATGCTGTAGGGTCGTAGGTGGCAATTGCGGTCTTAGTGGCGGTTATAACGGTTTGAGTTACTGTGTTTGTGGTCACAGCTAAAAGAAGAAGTCTGTCTGTCTTTGTCTCTGTCTCTGTCTGTCTCTCTGTCTGTCTTTGTCTGTCTGTCTCTTTCTCTGTCGTTCTCCCTCCCTCTCTCTCTCTCTCTCTCGCTCTCTCTCTCTCTCTCTCTCTCTCTCTCTCTCTCTCTCTCTCTCTCTCTCTATCTGCCTGTCTCTCTGTCTGTCTGTCTGTCTGTCTCTCTCCCTCTCTTTCTCTCTCTCTCTCTCACTATGTCGTCGTTCAGCCAGTGTCTTGTCTATTGCTGCCCATTTCCATCTCTGCGTTTGTCTGCTTGTGTATGTCTGCCTGTCTCATTGGGTCCTACTCTGAATTTGTCTGTTCTTTCGTAAGTCGCTAATTAAACTTTTATGTCCAGCGACGTCCACCGACAAATTGAAACAAGGGACAGATAGGATGACAAACAGAGACACAGAGAAGGTGATGGACAGTGACAGGCACACTGACAACCTCAATACTAAGAGTGTATTTGTCTGCCAGTCGTTTTGTCTGCTTGACGGTCTTTACATCAGTCTG
>CAMAOG010000233.1:7500-17500 GCA_945859605.1 Lumbricus rubellus | reverse complement strand
GGGCGAGGAAAGAAAGTGGACAATGAGAAGAAGGAAGAGAGTTATTGAAAAGAGTATATTAAATGAGAAATGAAAGATTACTATAAGAAGGGAGAAGGAGTAATAAGCTTAGTGGTAGTATTGTTAGTAGTTGTGATGGTATACTGATTGTGGTGGTCGTGACGGTGTAAGTAGCACATGACATTGTATAGTTGCCGTTGTGGTGGTCAATATTGTATTCGTCTAAATTTAAATGGTAACAAAAACTGATGTATTATACACACCACAATTACGTGCAAAAAGCAGTTGATAAATGGAAAGTAATACAAAAGAATCCATATGATTCAGAATGAGTGTAGAAAATAATAGAAATTACCAAAAGAACTATAATTATATTCTATGTTTACATGACATTGTATAGTCTCCTCTGCTAATGAGATTTTACAATAATTATTGTTCATCATTAATGAGCATAATTATCATTATTGGTTTTCTATACAAAACGTGTGAGATGTGGTGTATACAGTGGTGATGGTAGTGGTTGTGACTGTGGTGGTAGTGGAGACGGTGGTGGTAGTTGAGGTGATATTATAATGGTGGTAGTAAGATGAGAAGTATAGAAGCAGGTCTGGAGGAGAAGTCATGGGACGGTGAAGAAAAAGGGATTGGATGGTAGCGCATGGAGGAGGATGATGATGATATGGATTGGGACGATTAACGGAATGAGGAGAAGCAAAAAAAGGATTTGATGAAGAAAGAGGACGAGGAATAGGGGAAGAAAGAGGGGGAAGCATAGGAAAGGGAGGATGAGAAGAGGAGTATAGACGCACAGATGGACAGACAGATAAATGGACAGACGGAGAGATGAGAGACAGACAGACAAAGACAAAGAGTGAAAGAGAAGAGTAAAAATGGGCAGATGAGAAGAGGAGTATATAGACGCACCTCTGGACAGACAGACAAATAGACAGAGGGAGAGACAAAGAGACAGAGAGACTAATAGACAGACTGAGAAATAGACAGACAGACACAATAATTATAGGCTAAGAAGCAGAGAGACCAAAAGGCTGATAGATTGGACAGTCTGATAGATTGAAGAACTGCTTTTAAAGAAGGAAATTAAATTAGAACCACTGCAAATTAAATGAAATCAGTAATGAAAATGGAGATTTAAACATTCCTAAATTGGAAAGAAGGAAGGAGTCTGAGGGAGAGAGAGAGAGAGACATGGAGAGAGAGAGACATGGAGAGACATGGAGAGAGACATGGAGAGAGACATGGAGAGAGACATGGAGAGAGACACGGAGAGACATGGAGAGGGATGAATCGGATGAAGAGAGGGTGGGTAGTAGAGTGGACGATCGGAGATTGAGAAGGTCATAGGTCAAAGGTGATGGAGGTCAGAGGAGGAGGAGCCAATGAGATGATTGACAGGTGATCCCTACAGTGGACCTCAGCTTGGATTGATGTCCTGCAGTTGTAGGTTACCTCTTATTTAATGTCTCCGCCTTAATCAGTCTGTATGTCCGTTTGTCTGTCTGTCTGCCAGTTCAATTGTCAGTCTGTTTATTTGCTGTCTTCTGTCTGTCTGTCCGTCCGTCCGTCTGTCTTTTGTCTGTGTGACTCTCCGATTGTCTGTCTGTCTATTGTATGTCTTATGTCTGCATGTATGTCTATCTGTCTGTACGTCTGTTCGTCCGTCGGTCCGTGACCGTCCGTCTGTCTGTGTGTTTGTCCGTGTGTCTGTCTGTACGTCTGTCTCCATATGTCTCCATATGTCTCCGTATGTCTCCGTATGTCTCACTCTGTCTACATAATTATGTCTCCGTCTGTCTCCGTCTGTCTCTTCGTTCTTCAGTGAATTATTCTCCTAGCAATCGTTGTTGCTGTTAACCTTTCGACTATAGGTTGATTGATTGGATGCTAAACGAAACCAACTCTCATCGACTGCAGACGCAAGCATAGAAAGACAGACATATCAGCGCATCCACAATACACAATAGCAAATGCATCCAGACAGTCACAGAGACAGACATACACAGAGGCAGACACGCAGTGGCACAAGGAGAACGAAGAGACAGACGGAGACATATGTAGACAGACTGAGACATATGGAGACAGACTGAGACATATGGAGACAGATGTAGGCAGACGGAGACAGACTGAGACGTATGGAGACAGACGGAGACATATGGAGAAAAAATCAAATAATGGAATTAAAGATTTGTATCGCCCAATCAAATAACTTTTTCGCCATCATGTGGGGCGCGGTGGTGTGTTGATGGTTTCGGTGCCTTGTAACCGGAGGGTTGCATGTTCGAAACCACCTTTGCTCTCATTTCTTCAGCGCCATCGTTTGGTGCTTTGTCGCTAGATTGTGACGCTAAATAAATGATAATTATACATTATTTGACATGAAATTATTTAACATTTAATTATTTAACATTTAATTATTTAATATTTAAATATTTAACATTTAATTATTTAACATTTAATTATTTAACATTTAATTATTTAACATTTAATAATTTAACATTCAGTTATTTAACAATATATTATTTAACATTTAATCATTTAACATTAAATCATTTAGCATTTAATTATCTAACATGAAATCATTTAAATGTAAATTCGTTTAATCAAACCATTTAATTATGTTTATTAATTAAGGTCTGGCGTCCACGATCTCTGGACGATCGGATCTACACGTTGATCGGTCAGACGACGTTTCTTCCATCTGAACTGCGCTTCCAAGAAGTCACTCTCAAGGATGAATCCAGTTCGATTCGATTTCGCCAGGGTGATGTCCTTGGTCTCTTCTTCCCTAAGTTCAACCCAATCGCCTGGTCGTCTGTTCCGTGCGCCTTCGAACAGCAGCGCCACCTATACGCAGCCTTCAACCAATCGAACCTCCTTTCAGTTGGAGTCAATGTTCGGTTCAACCAAGCACCAGCAGATAGGAACGCATGCCGACACTACTCGTTCACCGCTATACTCGGTAAACTTAACATAGCACATATTATATCATAGCTTGGCATAGCATAGCTCAGCATAGACTAGCATATATAATATTATAGTCTAGCATATATAGTAAGACAGCACAGCATAGTACTGTTTAGCATAGCAAAACATAGCATGGCATTACTTATAGCACATAATATTATTATTTTATATCATATAGGTTGGCATAGACTATAGCTCAGCATTGATCAGCAGCGCATGGCTTAAAGCATATCAAAACCTGGCATTGCATGACATAGCATTGCATGACATAGCATTGCATGACATAGCATTGCATGACATAGCATTGCATGACATAGCATTGCATGATATAGCATTGCATGACATAGCATTGCATGATATAGCATTGCATGATATAGCATTGCATGACATAGCATTGCATGATATAGCATTGCATGATATAGCATTGCATGACATAGCATTGCATGATATAGCATTGCATGACATAGCATTGCATGACATAGCATTGCATGACATAGCATTGCATGATATAGCATTGCATGATATAGCATTGCATGACATAGCATTGCATGACATAGCATTGCATGATATAGCATTGCATAATATAGCATTGCATGACATAGCATTGCATGATATAGCATTGCATGACATAGCATTGCATGACATAGCATTGCATGACATAGCATTGCATGATATAGCATTGCATGACATAGCATTGCATGATATAGCATTGCATGATATAGCATTGCATGACATAGCATTGCATGATATAGCATTGCATGACATAGCATTGCATGACATAGCATTGCATGACATAGCATTGCATGATATAGCATTGCATGATATAGCATTGCATGACATAGCATTGCATGATATAGCATTGCATGACATAGCATTGCATGACATAGCATTGCATGATATAGCATTGCATGATATAGCATTGCATGACATAGCATTGCATGACATAGCATTGCATGATATAGCATTGCATGACTTAGCATTGCATGCGTAGCAAAGCATAACATAGCATAGCTATATATTATAATAATAACTATGCTATACAGTCAGTCGCAACGGCATAGCTTAAGCGTGGAATAGCGTCGTATAGCACAACATATCGCAGCATAGCGTAGCATAGCACGTCATTGCGTAGCAGGTCACAGCATAGCATATAATTATTATTGTCCATCATGGCATCTCATGTTGTTGTATAAAAGGCATACTTGCTAGAATATTTTAGCATAACTTCTTGTAGCATACAGCACACTATTCCATAGCATAGCAGAAGAAGGTCGGTCATAGCATAGCAAGCGTCTTCTTTGCACAACTTAAGTCGGACCATGATAGAAATCATATCACTCAACCCCCCACCGTGCACCCGATGTTTCATATTTAATAATATTCGTTTCATCTGTATTAAAAATGCCTTCCTTGGCAGTAGTATAACCACTCTGTTTCTTACCTGTGCAGGTGAGAAATCCGGTGCCAAAAGTCTTGAAGACTGGATCTGTCCAAGTGGAACCATCTACTCTGGAACCCGTCGCCTGAGCGGACCCCACGACGACGCCCACCCCCACCCCCACCCCCACCCTCACCAGAGGAAACCCCTCTCCAACTCTGACGTCATATCGAAAGGGGTTCGCCTCGTCTCAAACTCTCTGACGAACGATAAACGACAGTCGAGTCGTCATAGCAACGAAACCAAGATGGCGGACCTGCTGTCGCCGATCTATCTCGTTGTCTTGACAACCGCCGGCCTTGTAACGTTGCTAATAGTTACCGGTCTCGTTTCATACTGCAGAGCGATAAGTCTGAGTAAGTAAGTAAGTTGGTCTCAAGTATAGCATATCAAACGGCAACGAATAAAAACCGAAGAAATAACATGCTATGACATGTTGCAGCAATGCAGCATGTAAATTATATGAGCATAATTATCATGAAAAATAAAGATTAGTGAGAAATCGAATAGATAGAGAAAATGACATTGGTTAGAGTAAGAATTCAAATTATATTGGACAAACAACAGCAGACAGAGTAAGAATTGGAATTACATTGTTAAAGTAAGAATCCAAATCCATCTGAAAACAGCAGCAGGTAGAGAAAGAATTCAATTGAATTCCAATTTTCAAACTGCAAACCGAAATAGAACTATGGCATTTAAACTCGCATCGTGACACAACAGTAAGGTACTGGCTAAAATCAATGTCTCAATTATTATTATTATTATTATTATTATTATTATTATTATTATTATTATTATTATTATTATTATTATTATTATTATTATTATTATTATTATTATTATTATTATTATTATTATTATTATTATTATTATTATTATTATAATTATTATTATTATTATTATTATTGTTATTATTATTATTATTATTATTGCTGCTATTATTGTTATTATCATTATTATTTTGTAAATAATACTACAACTAGTATACTGCCACCACAACTACTACCACCACCACCACCACCACCACCACCACCACCACCACCACCACCACCACCACCACCACCACCACCACCACCTCCACCACCACCACCACCACCACCACCACCACCACCACCACCACCACCACCACCACCACCACCACCACCACCACCACCACCACCACCACCACCACCACCACCACCACCACCACAACAACAATAACAACAACATTAACAACTACCACTGTTATTATTGTCCTATCAATACTGTACGTTTGCCCGTCCTGAGATGGCTAATTAAATTTGAAAATCATCCAATGCTCGTGGATCGCATGATGGACGAAAGAAAATTTAATGGACTCCAATCTATTATTTTAATTTTAAAAATTTATTTTAATTTAATGGCCCGGCATTGTGGAACCAGCTTCCTACTTCAACGCGTTCCTCCATATTAACTGGTGGGCCAAATGCCTCTTTTCGGTGTCTCAAGACTATTTTTCTTCGCTCTTGGTCTAACGTACTGGTAGCGCCTCTGATTGGTATGCACTGTGAGAGGCGCTTTATAAATTTATAGACACAATACAATACAATACAATACAATACAATACAATCTATTATTACGATCTTCATTGCGAATGTGATTTTAACATCGCCACCTACCGAAACGAAAATTAATAAGTCTAACTCTAATTAGAGTAACAGACAAGTTCACACACATCACGATTTTCTCATTCATGACATTGTTATTAATAAGAAAATTAATTATAAATGTTATTCTCAAACACGCACGCTGTTGTCTAATAATCTAATTGACTAAATTATTATCACTGTTATATAATTATTTATATTTTCATAAGATTTTACCTGAAAATAAAGGATGATGTAAAAACATGGTCGTTGCTTACCAAATCTCAATGAGATGTGATGACGTCTAATCGGTGCTAAATTTATTTGAATTTGATCTTTGAAATCGCGGTGTTTAAGTAATTATGATTAGAAAAGGGCCTCTTCAACAGAAACTTAGAATAATTATTTCCGTTTGTTTGCTCCGTTAAATGACCTTTATTCTCCTGGAAGACTGCTGCATGTATGGACTGCCTACTGTAACAGGCACAACAATACCTCACATGGAAAAGTTGAATGATAGCGTATTGTCTTTATACGGGCGCTAGAGGCGCTGTAATACATGGTGGGATCGCATGCACTAGCCCAGCGGTTCCAAGCCCGTGGCCCGCGGGCCAAACGTGGCCCGCCAGACCTCAAAATTTGGCCCTCATCTCTCAAAGAATTAACAAAAATATATGAAAAATGACAATTTGGACAGTATTATAGAACACATCATTATTTTTATATTGCAAATTATTTTATTTTGACGTCCATAAAAATAACGTCAACCATTCGATTTTGAATCAATTATAACACTTTTCATTTCATTCATTTCATTCATTTCAGGCATTTCATTCATTTCAGGCATTTATATAGCGCCTCTTCAAGAAAATCTACTCAGAAGCGCTCCCGACCCAACCACGGCTAAAGAGAGCAGTCTTAAGAGCAGAGTAGAACGTAGTCTCAAAGGCTCGAGGCATTAGACGTAGTTCCACAGGGAGCCCATTCCAGGTTGCAGGGCCAACATATGCAAATTTTTCATATGCTTTTAGTTGATTAAACTTTAGCCTTGTGGCCCATAATGACCTTCAATTAAGAAAAGTGGCCCTCGTGTCCCCCAAGTGAGAAGAAGTGGCACTGAAGTCAAAAAAGTTGGGAACCACTGCATTGGCTAGAGGCGCCTCACTGCGAATATCATGCAGTCGCTAGGATCGCTGCATCACCGCTTCGAGCGCTTCTGTCCATCACCCGACGGATGGATGGATCCGATTTGACCTGGGTCTATGACAACAGAGGCCGTTACCCTGGACAGAAATTTGCTCGGCATATTACAGCACTTATGAGCAAGGTACTAGACCAGCAAATTTAGATCTAACCCGTCGGTGTTTCCTCTCACTGAGTCATGACTGAAATTTAACGTAATTAGAGGATTTGCTCTTGAAGACATCGATTTTCTCGTATTCTTAGCTTTTATAAATTAGTTGTTGAAACGTTAAAAAGGTGTCTATTTTCAAATTATTTACGTTTTCCTATACTTGCTCAAAAAAATATTCTTTCTTAAACAAGTTGTCTGACAGACCGGAACCGGCTACAGCGTATAGGTTCTACAGTATACTCTACAGTTATGCAATTGAAACGCAAATGACAGAAGACAGAGCGACCTTGGACAAGTTGCTCTTCTAGAATCGTCTGCGAGGAAGGCAACGAGAAACCACCTCACTCGTCTCATCACTACTTGACTGAGTTGACTCTAAAGCCATTGACCTGCCTTCGGGCAGCGAACTCCATCATCGTCATCGTCATCGTCGTCGTCATCGTCGTCGTCGTCGTCATCGTCATCGTCGTCGTCGGCGTCGTCATCGTCATCGTCATCGTCATCATCATCATCATCTAACACGTGAGGTCCCGTGTAAAGTAAAAGAAATCTCATGTTGACGATTATTTTTGTACGATACAAGACATTGTATTGATTTTCCTCCCATAGATCCGTAGTCGATTAACTGCACACGTGACCACTAAGACAAATTAGACAATTATTTTCCACTTTACCCGATGGTGCTAAGCAATTTGAGTGATGAGTGCAGAATGTACAGATGACTTGCTCAGTGTCTTTACACGGTGATTGCTTCGGGCGAGAATCGAACCCGTGCTATACACGTTGCAAGGCCTGCGCTCTAACCAACAGACTTCTCTCATGCACGTCAGCTCGTGTTAATGTGTCTACGTTATCTTATGTTAAGCGTATCGACCACCTGGAGACCATCTTACACACGTTATATTGTGTAAGAATATATAATCCATTGTGAAAGCGTTAAAAAGGTGTCGTTGCGATTTCATTCTTGCACTCGAACCGAGACGTAGCTCTAACTAACTGGAGACGAATTTTGACATTATTTTTATAGGGTCATGAATGTCATAACGAATAACGATTAATAATTAATTATTTGAAAGTAACGTAAATCTAGAAAACTGTATTCAATGCAAAAAGCATTGACTAGCAGTGGTAGTTTCAGTTTTATAAAACTGGGAGAAAGCGAAATTGCTGAGCGATCAATTGCTGTCAACCTCCTCCGTCATCAGGCTTGGGACTGGCACTGCCAGAGTGCGAGCATGCACTGGGAGACCCACAATTACTGTAGCCATAGGTTCGGGACAGCATAGCAATATATAGTTATAGAGTCATAGACACCCTTTTAATATTAAATTATAGATTATTTAAATGAACTAACACTTGAGCTTGACCATATTAAACCTTAACTTTTTTCAAATTCAATGGACGATACTGACGAACATATTATTTTAATGCGATAACATTGACACACGTCAGAAGTCATGTGAAACATTGACACACGGAAGTCATGTGAAACATTGACAACAAATGCATTGAACGAGCATCACATTCAGGCAACCGTACCGCATGGTACAACTCTGTCAACTTAACAACCGTACGGCTACTTGGTACTGTCAGTGCATAGTACTTGGTACTGAGTTTTCTCATGCTACAATCGTCACATAAGATTCGCCTAACCATGAGTTGAACCCCACACATGAGTCATCATGACAACAACGCAAGAATAAAGTCACGAGGTTTCTATGGAAATGACGTCATGACAACAATTGTTACTATGGTAACGAGGTTTCTATGGAAATGACGTCATGACAACAATTGTTACTATGGTAACGAGGTTTCTATAATTATATGGAAATGACGTCATGACAACAATTGTTACTATGGTCACGAGGTTTCTATGGGAATGACGTCATGACAACAATTGTTACTATGGTCACGAGATTTCTATGGAAATGACGTCATGACAACAATTGCTACTATGGTAGCGAGGTTTCTATGGAAATTATGTAATGACAACACCTGTTACTATGGTCACGAGGTTTGCTATGGAAATTATTTAATGACAACGCTTGTTGCTATGTATCAAGTGCACCACTAAGAAACATTTAAAGTGATTTGATGAGGCGTAAATAATAATAATAATCACAATTATCAGCATTTGTTAGTATAAGACTATTTTCTGATGGAAGCATGAGCGCCATTAGCATGAGTTCGCATGAGTTCACATGAGTTCACATGAGTTCACATGAGTTCACATGAGTTCACATGAGTTCACATGAGTTCACATGAGTTCACATGAGTTCACATGAGTTCACATGAGTTCACATGAGTTCTGTTGTTATAATTATTAAATTATTATGGAAGCATGAATGTCATTAACATACATTAGCAAGTATTCTGTTAGCACAAGTTCTTCTAACGATTGTTAACACGCCGACTGTTAACACGTGTTAACGCGAGCTCTGTTAACGCGTTTCATCACGATTACTGCTAACAAGTGTTACAGAGCGTACAGCTAGGATATTTTTGGCACGAGTACTGCAGTCAGTGGAAGGTGCGATGATGACGACGACGACGACGATGATGATGATGATGATGATGATGACGACGACGATGATGACGACGACGACGATGATGATGATG
>CAMAOG010000233.1:0-2500 GCA_945859605.1 Lumbricus rubellus | reverse complement strand
TCTCTCTCTCTATATATATATATATATATATATCTTTGACAGCCCGTGTATGTCTGCGTGTCTGTCTAAGTCTAGCTTTTGTCTCTCTGCGCCACTTTTCTTCTCCTTGCGTACACGTGACAGTTGCGTTTGCTGTCGTCTGCTAACTCTGCGTTTAGGCGCCAAACGCAGAAAGCTGATGTAAACAAGCCATAACTTCAACGAAAACATAAACGCAAGCCACTCGTCAATACAATACAATACAATACAATATAATACGAGAAAAATGCAATACAATGCAAATTATACAAGACACCGCAATACAATATAATATAATACAAGACAATGCAATACAATAAAATACAATAGAATATAATACAAGACAATGCAATACAATACAATAGTATAATATACAAGACAATGCAATAAAATGCAGAATAGAACACAGAATAAAACCTTGGCAATTAGAGATAGACAAATAATAATTCATAGGCCTACATTCCGGTAATTTGTAGTACCGGTATCGCAGTGAAAAAGCCTATTCTGGTAAAATTCTCACTGAGATAATAGCTCTGATATTGGCTCTAAACAACAAATTCATGTCCTACTCTATTCAATTATATTCTTACTCGATTAGATTCTCCAATTATTCAATTATGGTCCATTAGAAATGCGAACAACAAGAAGAAACACAGCGCGCTATAAAATTATCGACCGCCCGCGAAATACCATTTTTTCATTTTTCAATGGCAAACGACGGATAAAGAAATTGACAGACAAATAAAACAGAATGATGTTCATCGATAAAGAAAGAGAGAGTGAGAGACACAGACAGACAGACAGACAGACAGACAGACAGACAGACAGACAGACAGACAGACAGACAGACAGACAGACAGACAGACAGACAGACAGACAGACAGACAGACAGACAGACAGACAGACAAGCAGACAGACAGACAGAGCCGTACCTGGTAATAGGTTAATCTACTGCGGAAGCAGTGAGTCATCCGTATATTATGATCCTTGGTAAAAACAAGACACTGGTAACTCAGTCACTGGCTGCACTCTGCCAGTGCCAGTCCTAAGCCTGGATAAAGGAGGAGGGCGTAGCTTATGGTCTTTAATTGCTAGCACACAATGACGTTAAACTGCAACTACCACCGCAAGACACTGGGTCTCTTCTTTGCGTATGCGTCGACTTGCAAACAAGATTAGATCTTGTACGAGTGAAACTCAAGATAATATAGCGCTAAAGAAATTCAAGTCGCAGGCCATCTAGCGAACGATGAAACGAACGTTATTATAAATATATGGTTATTACAAGAAAAAAAGAGATTATTATGCAGTTGATAATAATTATTGACTGGATAGGTTCAGCCAGTTCAAAAAGACGTGCAGCAGATTTTATGTAAATAGGAAAGAAATTAAGTAGATAAGCAAATCAATCTCGCACGCGATTATCTTTTCAGTGACGCTTTAGAAACTCAATTGAAGATAACGATAACGATTACGACTACAAATACGATTACGATTACGATTACTATAGCAATTACGATTACGATAACGATTACTCCGATTCGCATAAGCAAACCTACATGTATAGCAATAATTATAACGGTCACCGCCAACACTTAATTCTTCTTCCGAACAAAAGTTCATAAATCTGTAGCTAACGATTTCGATTAGGCCTACATCATCACCATACTCAGAAGATGCAAGCCAGAAAGCCGGACCCACACACCAACACACACACACAAGACACACACACACACGCATACACAGTCACACACAACACACACAAACACACAAGACACACACACTCGCATACACGCAACACACATAAACACAACACACACACACATACTGTACACACATACACTGTACACACACAACACACACACACACACACACACAACACACACACACACACAGTCAAACACGCACAAAAATAAATACACAACACACAGAGCTGTATTGATTACCAGCGCTTCCTGTTTTCACCGCATACAGCGCTGCTGTCGTTTTTGCCGCCGGCCATCTTGTTTTTCTACCCAGAAATCAATTTGGCGATTGCGCGGAGAAAAATAATTCCTTTCAATTAGAATCGCAATAATCGCTGGTGTGCCACTGCACAAGCACTTTCCTCTTCTCTCTCCCCTCTCTCCTCTCTCTCCTCTTTTCTCTCTCTGCTTCGCACCCAACCACTTCATCAAGACTGAGTCATTGCTCATGCATGCATGGCACTCGTACTTGGCAGTGTTTCTTCTCTGCTGCATTCTCTCCATTGCCTTCTCTCCATTACCTTCTCTCCATTACCTTCTCCACTGTTACTTTATCTCCATTGCCTTCTCCATTACCTTCCCAATTACCTTTTCTCCATTACCCTCTCCACTACCTTCTTCATCACCGTTACATTCTCCATTACCTTCTCTCCATTATCTTCTCCATTATCTTCTTCGTTACCTTCCCAATTACCTTTTCTCCATTACCCTATCCACTACCTTCTTCTTCACCGTTC